>PVJA010003167.1:0-98095 GCA_004027025.1 Myocastor coypus
ATGTAATGGGTTTTTTGACCCACTTTGTCACATAAGCTAAAGATTTTCTGTTTTTTATACAGTTATCTATTTATTAACAAATAATCATAGATGTAAAATTTTTGATAGCTTATTGGAAGAAGATATATAGTATTATTCATAAAGCTTATTATTAATCTGATACTTTAAGGAAAGGATTGCTTTGGATACATCACTCTATGGCTAATATATTTGATGACAAAAAATAGATGGGATAATCTATTTTTCCCTTTGTCTCCACAGAGGATGCTGTAAGTGATGAAGGAAAGTATAGGAATATTTCAACTTTCAGTTACCCTGATGAATAATACTCTTTCCTAACAGCATGGGTAGCAACTGTAGTTTTGTGGTCATAGGTTAGTGTCTTCGGCTTTTTCCTACCTGGGAGCATGAAGCTTAAGTTATTGTCCCATTACTTCTCTCCTTCCTTGCATGAACTGATTCCTCAGGCTAATCCCTTTTAGTAAGATTCTAGTTTTGAGTTGGGCCATCCTGGTACACAGTCTACAGTCTAGAAAAATTAGATGCCACTTTATCAGGATATGTTATTGGGCACATGGGGCCCTAATGGGAGGTATCTGTGTCCTAGGTTGCCAACCACGTGAGCAGACTGATGTTTTTTTCAGGGGAGGGTGTCTGTTGTGGGAGTGGAGGGAGTGTGTATATGTTCTGTGTGTGTGTCTGTCTGTCTGTCTCTCCCTCCCTCCCTCTTTCTCTACCCATCCCAAGGTAGAAGGCACTTGTCATAAGTTACCTGGATGACTTTATTCCCAGCCCCAAGCTAGTGAGAAATAAATTCTGTTTATTGTCACTTACTCATTGTATGGTATTATAAAAGCACCAAATGGACTAAAATACACATGAAGAAGTGATAAGAAAGGTATATTTGATGCAATCAGTATTTTCAGAATTTGTAAGATTATACATATGGCTCTCATTATATCTAAAGTTATTAGTTATAAGAGAATTTGGATTATAAAAGTTATTATATTCCAGCCATTAAGGCTACTTGAAACACACACTCAAAGCTTTAAAATCTGCTGATTATAATTCAAAGTAAACTTTTAAAATAAGAAAGCTGTGTAAATTTCCTATAAACACCATGACTTGCACAATTATTTCAAATTTTGAATTGTCTTACCACTTAGTTATACCTACATGTAAGTGTAGACAAAATTTCCTCCCCATAGTTTTACCATAACCAGGAAAAATGCCTGAGAAAATCCACCTCAGTATAATGTAAGGAAAGAAAGGCACACAGTTCCCTGTATAGCTTATCAGTGCATCTGCTGTCTGTGTGCTTAAGTCTCTCATACTCTTAAGTCCAGCCGTGGCTTTGTTCGATTTGTTCAGTGGTGTGGATGTAAGGCCTGAGCACCAGTTCTTATGGAGAAGCCTGTAAGGGAAAGTTTGTGTGTTTGTTTGTTTGTGGCTGGCTCACCTCGCCATGAGGGCAGGGCTGATGTGGCATGTGGTGCTGGGATTCGAACCATCAACCCTTCGCTTACCTAAGCTTGCCTAAGCAGACACTTTAGACCGCTGAACTACCACACCAGCTGAAATAACATTTGAAAGAACATTTGAATTCACAGGTATAGACTAAAAAAATGTGAGAAGTTTCCTGTCTTAGCTACTATTCTGTCGTTGCTGGGACAAACACCCAACACACAAGCTTAGAGAAGGAAAGGTTTATTTAGCTCACAGTTACTGGAGGTTTCACAGTTTAAAGTAGCATGAATTACACAGTGAGACCTTGAGGCACTACGCCTCCATTCCAGGATGATCTGCTCCACACCTCCAAGACAGGCCACCAGGTGGAAGGAGGCTCTCCGAGGATGCTGTCAGTTTAATGGTTCGCCCCTCTAAGGCTCCACCGCTCAAGCCCCGCCCTCTCTGACCCCACCCCTCGAGCTGTGCGCTTGACAGCCCCATGATTTACATGAGCCTTTGCGGGGGTGGGGGGGGCAACTATATACAAACCAAAACATTTCATTTTTCTAAGATCTAGTATTTATATCCCTTGTTAAAGAAGTGTTTGTCATGTAAACTTGTTTCCTGTGCAAATCAGTTTTATTAAAAAATTATGTGCTTTTAGAAATGATGCAGAAAATGTTACTCGAAAAATTATAGCAAATGGCATGCCCAGAGTTTATGGTCCATTAAAAAACAATCTGGATCTTTCTTTCACCACGAAAATGCAATGAATCACCAAAATCCGATGTATCCTAGTGAATGAAATTTATTTCAATTGTACATATTATGATATTATGAATTATATATTTAGTCTTCCTCCTAAGTTCTGGGCATATAAATCCTAAAATTTCTGGAGTCTCCAGTGCTATATGCATTCTCATATGCTAGTGATTGCCAGCTGAGCTGCACCCTAAGGCCTTGAAAGTGGAGCTGTTCTCAGGAAGGAACAGTACAGGAGCAAGGGCTGGAACTTTCCCCTCTGCCTGTAACATCTGAGGAAGATCTAAAGGAAGAGTTGTTTTTTTATTGGCCAGTGACTTACTCAATTATTTCTCCTTATTAACATTTCTATGAAAACCCTGTCCATTTTTTCATTGGTAGCTTTTGTAATATCCTTTGTAATAAATCAGCAAACCTGTTTCCCTAAGTTCTGTCAGCCATTCTAGCAAATTAATGGAACCCAAAAGTTGGTCATGAGGCCCAAATTTATTTCGTTTTTAAGTTTTTTGTTTATGTTTAATTATTTTGAGATAGGATCTTGCTATGGAATCCCCCTGTCTCAGTTTCCTGAATGCTAGGCTTACAGGTGTGCATCACATCTGACGTGGGAGCCCCACTTTATAGCCATGGGTCAGTAGCACATATTTGGCCTCTAGCAGCCTTATGAGATTGAGCCCTTAACCTACGGAATGTGACAATATCTTTAGATAGATCATGTCAGAATTTAATTAGAGGAGATCCTGCTGGTATCCCCTGCAGATAAATAGCTGCTTGTTTGGAGTATCAGGAACATCCTCCCACACACCTCGACAACAATGTTACATGGTGAATAGCAAACAGAAACAATACATCGCGGGTTTTTTTTGTTTTGTTTTTACATCTTTTCATTATTTATTGATAGCATGCCTCAGTTACTCTTCTGTCTTTGCTGGGACAAAATATCTGTCACCCAAAATTAAGGGAAAAAAGGTTTATCTAGCTCACGGTAGAGGTTTAAGTCCATACTGCAGTGGCTCCAAGCACAGAGGCACATGGGAGGTGGCAGAGGCCAGCCATGGATGGCAGCAAAAAAAAAAAAAAAATGCTGAGATTGCAAATTGAGACTGGGTGTGGCACCACACAGCGGTAATCCCAGTGCTTGGGAGACTGAAAACAAGAGGATCCCTAGGAGTGTGATCTGTGTAGAGAGACCCCACACTAAATGCACAGAAAGATAAATGTATGTTTGATGTAAAAATTTTACCATATGTACTTATTACAATCTTACTGCTCAGAAATAATCAAGATTAATATTTTTGCCTTGACATGAAATAATTGTCTGTCGGTGTTCATATGTACATGTGAACACTATGAATATATACTTGCTATGATAATAGTTTTGCAAACTTATTTTAATGGGTGTGTAAGTTTCTATCTCTCAAATGTTCAACATTTGGGCAAATACTCCTATATGGTAGAATATTGAAATGTTGTTTGCTTTGCAAGTAACAAGCTGGTAAAAAAAGATTTATAATAAATCATTATTCAGAGCTAAGTAATTAGCTCAGTAGAATAAGCACCTGCATGGCAAGCACAACATCCTGAGTTAAATCCCCAGTACCACAAAATAATAATAATAATAATAATAATAATAATAATAATAATAAATAATAAATCATTATTGAGGTGTGTGGTTATTTAATTAGAAAAGATTTTATTTACTATGAAATTAAGTCAAACTACATGAAGATTCTTACTGCCCTACACTGACCTATTAAACATGGTTTGCACCTCTGTTTGTGTGATGATTCTGTATACTGTAAGTATTACTGTCATCATTTGACAGTAATGCCTTGCTTTCTCACTTCGAGCTGCAGTGGGCTCTTCTACAACACTTCATTTTTAAAATCGCTTATCACCTTTGTCAACATTTTGCCAGTCTCCTTCCTTCTTCATCATTTTTACAGTAGGCAAGTACAGGTAGGGACTTGCAGCCTACTATTTCTTCCTGCTTTCTAAGGCCACTTATTCTTTGACCTAATGTCTTCATAGGTTTGGGATGTAAGCAAGTGCGCTTTCATACAGAGAATGTCTCTGTGCTGAAGTAATGGATGAATGAGTAAATAAAGTAAAGAAAATGCATCAGGATGCGAGATCAGGATAAAATTTGCTGTCACTTTATTAAGTCCATAAAACTTGCAAAAATGTTTTATAGATTTTGGCATTTTCACAATATTTACATTGTTTCAGAAGAGGCAATGAATTTCAGTCTTGTGGCACTTGGCTGGAATAAGGAGCGACTGTGCATACAATTATGCTGTTATGTTATTAAGGATAGTAAGAAATTTATACAAAGCAGACTTTGAATTGTCTTAAACTCTGCTTAGCTAAAAAGGTTAGCAAAGGGCAAATAACATTTGGCAACTCCCTTTTTTGTTTTTAATTCAGCTTCATTTCCCACTTGGGCACATTATTTTCTTGTTAAGTAAACAAGAGTTATGAATTTTCTTTCTAATTTAATAGCATGGGCTTGATGTTCATGGGTAAAGGGCCCTATGATTCAACTTTATGACATTAGAAGAGAAAACTCATCTATCTAAGTGTGAGCAAGTTGGAGAAAAAAAGTTATTTCATTTCTTGAATCATATTTTTAGTTCCAGAACCTGAAGTATTAGGAAATAATATATGTGAAAGCTTCTTGAAGGTGTAAAGCACTATATAAATGTAAAGGATTAGCGTTCCTAGTGTGGTAAATCATTTTTCTGAAGGTTGGTGTAGGCCATTTATATTTTTTAAGTAGATGAATGGAAGAAAAACAGGTTTTACTCCAAAAATGCCTGGATTTTTCCTCTAGAGCAGTTGAAGCACCTTTCCTGGTTTAATTCGATTAATCCCTCCTTCACCCTGGCAAAGGAGTTTGGGGGCTCGCATTGCAATTTATGGGTCTTGCCTACATTAGATTTCTGACATGTAAATACTGTTTCTTAATAGTACAGCAGACAAATCTTTCTTTTAATTATTCATTTTATCACTGCACATCAGATGGACTCACCAGAGGCTTGTCGGAAGGAGCTCCCGTGCAAGGGCTCTTGTCCCGGTCCTCGGTCCTCGGGGGCACTGATAAGGCCCCTGAAATCTCTCCTGACCTTGCAGCACAGGGAAGGAGGATGGGGAGCGAGGAAAGAATTTTCAGAAAACTTGCAGGGCTTCATGAAGGAAAGCAGCACCTGAAAAGGGGGCCTGCCAAGGCCTTTCTCTCCAACTTTTGCTGAGAGTTTATATGCTTTCATTTTATTTCAGAAAACTAATTATGGAGCATTCCTGCAATCTCCATTAAAAACAAACAAACAAACAAAAAACTACACTTGGGGAGTTTATCAGGTCCTGGGGAATCATAACAAAGGATCAACTTAAGAAGTACAGCAGAGAAGAGCCACAGGCCCTAAAGCCTGCCAGCTGGAGAAACACTCAAGAGGCAGCAGAGCCCTGGAAAATAAGAAATGCAGTACTGAGGTTCCTAGCTTTTGTGATTGCGGTTTCACTCCTTGAGGTGTCTGTCATTTTCTGCAAGGATTTCCAGGTTGCCCTCTCTCCTTGCAGTCCAAAGGGCATGGCCAGCCTGTCTAGAGTACCTCACGCTGTGCACAGTAGCAGCGACAAAAAGGCAGAAACTGTTGTTTCTATACAAGGCCCGTGTAGAAACTAAGGCATAGGATAATTTACTGCCAGAATAACAAAACTGAGAGTAGGCTGGATTGCACAGGCTCCTAATTCATTCCCTCTCCTCTTCAAACTTTTTACTTGTTTAAGTGATATTTGAGAGCTATATTGCATATATACTTTTTAAAAAATGTCTGTGTCATAGGGCCGGTGGTATAGCTCAATGGATTAAGCACTTGCGTAGGGAAGCGCAGGGGCCAGAGTGTGTTCCTGGCCCCACCTGCCGTGCCTACCCGGCTCTCGAGTGAGCCAGCGATGGAGTCGGGGCGTGGTGGCATGGGCTTGTAATCCCATCACTTGTGAGGTACAAGCAGGAAGATCTCCACAAGTCAGTAGTGAGACACTGTATAAAACACAAACAAACAAACAAAAAGACAGGAAAAGATAAAATGTCGGTGTTTTCAAGCTATGTGTGTTCTTTAACTGTCTGAGCAATGATCAGTCCCCGCTGCAAGCAACTGAGGCCTATTGGTCACAAGTTCTAAGTCCTCTGTTGACTCCCCTCTTTCACTTTTTTGCTGAGAATGAAACCTGGCTTTCCCCAAGGATCTGGTCCCCTTTGGGGGACCTAGAGAAAGGAGGTGGCATCACTGCTATCAAATATCATTTTCAGGCCATTGCACCTTCTCCACAGGAAAGGAAAACGCCAAAGCCTTAGAACTAACATGTTTATATATATGCCCTCAGATTATACCATCAGAGTTGAACTGTTTTCTTCCTGGTGGTGTCCTACTCAAATCTTAGGTTTGTCTCCTCACCCTCATTACTGCTATCTTAATTCATGGTGGCTTCAATAAAAACTTGAAAGCTGAAGTTAGGTCATCTGACCTAACTTCCATGACCTCGCTGTCTCTCTCTCACTCATTCATAGCCACTTGCTGCTTGGCCGTATTCTCCTTACTTCATCTTATTAGTATTTGTTTGCAATGTTAGGAATTACGTTCACCCTGGAAATTGTTACACGTGCACATCGCCTGTTGATCCTGGTGACTCCCGTCTTCCATTCTCCCTTCTGCTTTCTTCAGTCCTCTTTTTGTCTCCGTAAAGTCCACCTTGTTGTTTCCTGCCATCTTCCTTAAATTATATTTTGCTAAGAGAAGCTGAGTGATGTTTGAGCTCCTGTGTTTGACTTATTTTGCTTAGCATGATGACAACCATATTCTTCTTGAACTTGACATTATACTAAGCAAACCAGCGGTATAATATTAGTTTTAAGCATCCTAACCTTTGACTACCACTTCTTGTCTTTTCATCTACCAAATCCGACAAGGTGCAGTTATCCTTTCGTGGCTCTCCACGCTTGAGCCTGCCACCACGCACCATCCTTCCTGTTCTTAATGTTCCCACTTTCCTAGTAGAGGACTTACAAGTCATTGTAATATCTTTCCAGCGCATACCTTCTCAGCCCTCTGGACACCCTCATTTAAAATTACCTGCTGCTGCTCAAGTCTTCCAGTCTGACTCTTCATGGATTTCCAGACAGCTGCACACGGTCGGGGAAAAGTTCACATGCTGTCTGGTCACAGTGGGGTCTTGGCCTGGTGAGGGCCACACTTACCCAGTGTGTTCCTCCTGTGTCACTGAGGCATACATTTCATATAGTCTTCATGCATCAACCTCACTTCCAGTTTGCTTGTTCATTTTCTGAGAAAAAGGAAGCCATTACAAGATGACTTCATTTTCAAACTGCTTAACTTATCACCATGCCCATAACTTTACCCCTGCATCCCTGGCCTTCCCTTGTGCAAGGAATTTGCCTGTGTTTCATTCTCTGTTTCTTTTTTTTTTTAAATTTTTTTTATTTTTTATTTTCTTGGCCTTAGTAGTGTGTTTCCATTAAAAAAAAAAAAATTATTCTCCTGCCCCAGGCCTACCAAATGAAACTTAAAATGTTTCTGTTATCTCTCCATCTCCTTCCAACCACTCGGAAACTCAGTCAGCCACTGAAAAGAGTGGTTGTGGATGCCACAGATGACATCTTCAGTGAGTTCTTGTGGAACCAGGCAGCTAGTTCTCTAGCATTATCATGCTACACATGGCAGCAGGGCTTGATATGATAGTCATGTCTTCCTTGTTCTTTTCCCTTTGGGCATCCTTCACTCTTATGTTTTCCTTCTTCATTAGCTATTTCCTACTTTCTCTTGCTGGTTCCCCCTAAGCCAGGGAGCTCCAGGACTCTCTTTTTACTCCTCTATCCCTGCATGCTCTTAAGTGACATTAACCCTAGTGTTACAAAACTGGTAAGAAAATGAATAGAAAAATCCTCTACACCAAGGAGTTGTAAGGAGTTGCAGCCAGGTTTGTGAGCGGATGGACTGATGGGGACCACTCCTAAAGCATCAACCCTGAGCCAACTTTGGGCTTAGTTTATGTAGGTTTGTAAGCAGGAAGTTCAAAAGCTTAACATATAGTGAATTTTCATGAGGCATCATCAGCTGCTCCTCAGTGCTGAGCAGAAAGTCCTTGAAGTAAGTGAGTAATAGTGTTGGTCCCCTCTCATCACTAGAAAGTACAGGGTGTGTAGCTAAATGCAGTCACACTGAGCTGGGTCGGACTATCTCTGTGTAGGCAGTCTATCAGGGCTGGGTGAGTCTAGCAGATGAGCTACGTGGAGGGCTGCATGATCTTACTTTGTCCTAATATGATGTGAGACTACTAGTTGATTTTAATTTCTAAAAAATCCTTCACAATAGGCCTATAATTTTAAATATGATTCATGTACTGATGAATTTAGCTCTTACCTCTTTTTTATGTTCCAGATTGATTCACATGCCCGTTTATTTTGCATTTTTGCCTGGAAATGAGATATATATCACAAATATAGCATATGGAAATAGAACTACAAATTTTATCCCAGTCACCATTCCTTAATCTCTTAATAAAATTACTATTTTTATTAACAATCCAGTGGTTTGGAGTATTGCTGGAGGTGGGGTACTGGGGAGCAAGCAAAGGTCAGAATCTGTAGGGACAATCTGCATTTGTTCACCCCCCTACCATCAAGAATGGAAAAGAAGTCTGTAAGAAATAGGAAAGCTAGTTTGTTCACAATTTGGCAAAATTGCGGTGGTTACCACTGCCCCTCACCTTGAAGATGCAGATGTGCTCCAGGTGATGGAGACAGTAGAGCCAAAGCCAAGAAATAAACACATGAGAGTCTAGAAAACGTTGACAGTCTGAGCCTATTAAAGTCACCTTGGCACCAGGGCTGGGAGCATCAGATTCTGGGCCCAGCATGTGAAAGCTGAAGAAGTAGACAAATCATAGTTTATAAAGGTTTCATTTACCATCTCACTTCCAAGAGCAAAATACCCTGAGGTTGGGTTCTCTCAATCCATTTCTATCTCCGTTTTTGTTGTCCTCTCTCTGATCCTGTGCTCCTCCCAGCCACTTTCTTTTTCTCTTCTTCTCTACAGACTCTCCACCAGAAAATCTTGTTGTCATTACCTGCCAACATATCTCATTTGAAATTATAAATTCTGTTAGAATATAAGCTCCCAGTGTCAGGAACTTTGTTGTATTTGTTTCTGGTCTCCAGCTATCAAAAAGTGCCTTGGCAAACTGTGACCCACTGGGAAAATCCCTGCTGTCACTAAATAGTTTTTACATTTTTAAATGATTACATGTTTTGAAAATAAAATTTTATAATATATTAAAATTCTACAAAAGGTAAGCTTTAGTACCCATAAATAAAGTTTTATTGAAATACAGCCATCTTCATCTATTTACATGTTTTCTATAGCTATTTTTTTTTTCATTACAACAGCTAGGTTGTGACAGAAATTGTGATAGACTACTAAGCTGAAAATATTTACTCTTTTAGTAGAAAAAAGCCCTCTGTCCTAAATTAACCAGTTTCACATCACTAAATTCTTAATTTCTTTTTCTTATTACTTCCAAAAAAAATCTCAGAACTAAACTTGTGTTTTAATCATGCAGCTATTTTTACCTAACCCTTGCTCAAAGGTTGGATAACAGTGGCAGGATTTGCCTGGGAAATGCCCATTTCTTATTCTAGTGAATAGAAATGGATTAATCCCCTTCGAAGTATATAGATTGACATGTATGACAGGGGAACTTTCTGGAGGATAATTAAGATGCTGAAACCAGAACAAGGGTCCACTGAATCTTTAGCAGGAAAAATAGAGAGTCATCATCTACTGGGATCCTCTTGTTCTTTTATAAAATGACAAAGTCCTAAATCCTGCGGCTTAGTCTGAGAATGAAAACTTTGGATTGCCAAGCCACACTCCGAGTCTATTAGAATGTAGTACTCAACACCTCAAAGCATCTCTGACTTAGAACCTGTGTCATTTTTAAATCAATGGACTTCAAATATATTATATAGTCATTATTTTTTTTTTTGGAGGCAGTTGTGCAGAAACAGGATGCAGCCTGAGAAGGTATGAGGTAGAAGCTGTATCATTGGAGTCCTGAGCTATACTGTAGCTGTACTGGCAGGAGATGGGTTGCAAGTCTTCTTGGCAACAATAAAACAAGCTCTCTGGCAGTGCTCCTTCTGTCTCTTTCCTCATTATGAGAATGAAAGAGCATACAGCCAGTGTGAGGTCACCTATTGCAAGTCTTTCCTAATTTTATTAAGCAAATCATGCCTTTCAAGATACTAGATGGTATAGAAGAGAGGATAATTGATTTATGATTAAACACTGTACTTGAGTCTTCTCACAATAAAAGAAAGCCATGCACAATTATTTTAAAAAAACATATCAGAGAAACTTTCATATGGTCAGATTTATGCTTTAAGAAACTCATTCATGGTAATTTAGCCTCTGTTGTCCTGGAGTATAAATTTAGCATGAATGATAGAACTGGGTGGATGGGATTGGTAATTTTTCTAACTCAGTAACTTCGTAGTCTTCTATCCTTGAAGTCATGAAGAAATCCTTGGTTCAATGAGGTGTTTCTTAATCACAATGTCATGCTGTAGGAGATTTTTGTTTTTGAACCAAACCGAAAACGCAAGCTATTTTGTAAGTCATAGCAACATAGTTTTGGGACTGGATTGCAAAAATCTTGTGATTTACCTTGTACAAATTAGCAAAGATGAAAAAAAATTGAGCTGCTCTTACCTAGCATTTTCTTTTTAAATTATAATACTTTATTCATAATTTTGACGTTTCTTTTCTGTTCATATCCTCTTATTGGGAATTCTCCTTAATAGGGAAATTTTGTACAAAAGAAAATTTTTTTTTGTGTGTGTGACTAAAAAATGCTAAATACCAAGGGATAAAATATAAGCTTATGTAGTTATAAGATTATTTATGGTAGATGTGAAACCATGTTATTTCTGGCATCCCATCCACTGTAGCATACATAATCCTGAAGGTTTGCTCACCCTGAGTTCTCATATTATAAACATGTTTGGTGTGAAGTGTATCTTCCATAGACCTCCAGTTGGCTGTGTGTCATTTAAAACACATCATTAATTAACAGCTTTTCAAAATAACTTCTCCTTCTACCAGCCTCTTATTCTCTCATTTCTTATTGTTCTCTCATTTCTCATTGCTGCTGACAAAGGTCATAAGTAGTGGTCATAGAAAGTATATGCCTCCTAAGAGAATAAAAACTTCAGTTTAGCACATACCGACGAGTTTAATGAACAACTCTTTGTGTATTTTTCAATAATATGTTCAGTGTTCAACAAAACCACTTCTCATTGTAACCCTCTCCTATGTCTAGTGTTATAATAGTGGTGTTGACATTTATTTATTTAGTATTTTAAGGAAGGGCCTACAGGGTGTTAGAGTCTCACTACTAGATTGGGCTTATAGTGATTCACCCATTCACAGCCTCCCAAGAGCTAGGATTAGAGGTGTACACCAACACGCCTCATCTCAATTGCTGTTTCAGTGCACCCTGGGGATGGGACCAGCATGGCAGGCCCCAGGGGACTGAAATCTGGCCCCTGCACCTGCTTGGAGTTACTTAATCTGCTGAGCTATCTGGCTGGCCCAATAGTGGTGTTTTCTCTCTTGTACTTTCTCTCTTGTGCATACAATAGAGAATATCTTATAGGGGTAGGATAAAGGGAAAAGAGAAAACAAGACTTTCTCTAAAGTTGATAAATTGGATCTGATACAAAGAAGTTTGGAAGAGGCTAGCCATGTTTGACTTGGTTCCACAACTAACTTTCCCCAGCTTGTATAGACCAATAATGAGTGGGTGGACTCTATTAGAAATTAGGGAAATTGCCCTTCAAAGCATTAAATCCATAGGTCCGTATGACCACTTGCTACAGATGCTATTGCAGTGATTCTTGGACTGTGTGGTGGACAAAAATGAAATAATTGGAGAATAAAGGAATGCTTTTTCCTTGTGAGCACATTATCCACATGGAAACTTAGTCTACAGTATTTTTAATTACAGTATAATTGTTAAAACTCTAATGAAAGGCAGGAGAATCAGACTGAAATTGAAAGCTGTGAAACAGAAGAGATAGCAGTGAAAAGACTAGCTCGGTTTTTTATGGTTATGTTATCATTAACCAGTTGTTGAAGGCTTGCTCGCCTTCTGTACTAGGTCCCTCTGGAATTAGACACTTGTTTTCTGGTGTGTTATTATTGTTGTTGTTGTTTTTGGTCTCTGCTTCAAAACTATTCTCGAAAACTTTTAAAATCTTTTCCAACTCAAATCCTTAGGTGTAAACAAGCATTCATTCAAGGAAGAAGAATCACTATAAATAGCAATGATAGAAAGCAGTTATTGAACTAAGGTCCTGGCAAGGCATGGCGACAAATGATGGTGAATACCTGTAATGCCAACACTCTGGGAGACTGAGGCAGGAGGATCACAATTTTGTGACCAGCAGAGGCAAATCAGCCTTCTAAACTACTGCATTTATTTTATATTAATCCTTGCACTGTTTCAGCGTAGACTCTCAGATTTATAAAATCATATCACTCTTTCTTTTGCCTATTTATCCATCTGAATCCCCATGTGAAATGAGAGTAGAAAAGCAAAGGCCGCTAAATTCAAATCAATGAACAAAGCTTTTCAACTCATGTAGGTGGTTGGATTAGGCTTGGAGATTGCTACTATGCATATTTTAAGCGTTTGATTATTTTCCCCTTTCTTAGTCCTCTTACAAACTGGAATATTTGAATACAAACAAAAATAGCCCCACGTGTTGATGTCAAAGATGTTTAGCATAAGCCCAAGGTCCTGAGTCCAATCCCTAGGAGAGTGAGAAAGAGAGAGAGATACAAAGAAAGAGAGAGACCTGGCAACAACAAAAATATGTTATAATCTATACTAATTTTAAATAGAGTTTAAAAAGAAGCCATATTGAGAATAATATTACTCAAGTGTTGAAAAGAAATAATTCCTGTGTCTAGGTATGAAAATATAGTTTGCGAGACACATTTACGTAAATGTGAAGACTAAAGAAATAGGCTACATTATTCCAAACTGGCACGGTTTTCCAAGGAATGGCTGAGAGATTAAAGTTCTGTTTGCAATCATTTGTCATGCCCCTCCTTCCCCCAACAAGAGGTTTGTATTAGTTCATTTATTATTACAAGAAAACATCTGAGGCTGGGTAACTACACAAATGGATTTCATTAGTTCCCAGATAGATTTGGTTGCCACATTCACTCAGTCTCCAGTGAGGGTCCCCTTGTTCTCTTGCCATCAAGACAAGTGACATCATGGCAGGAGCAAGAGCCTGTGTGTGTGTGTGTGTGTGTGTGTGTGTGTGTGTGCACGTGTGCACATGTGCGTGCATGTATGTGTGTATAGACTAATGGGTTCACTCCTTTGTAGCAACCCTCTTTTGGGGTCAACATATGTCCCAGGCAGGTGATGTTGATCTCTGAGGGACACCCATGATCCAGTGAAACCACTATGAGGCTCCCCTTCTTAAAGGTTCCACACCCGTTCTCCACATCAGCCACTAGGACCAATCTTCCAGCACACTAACCTTAGGGCTAGACATACTTCAACTGCTTTTAAAGCACTGCAGAGACTAGACATGCCCACCAGTACCATGTGACTTGCAGTGCTAGCATGTGGAAGCCCTGCCAATAGATCTGGCCACATAACTTGCTCTGGCCAGCAGAATTCAAAAGCTGTGATAAACACTGCATCAGAAGAGAAATCTTCAGAAGCATCAAACCTTTTCCATTATCACTCTTGCTTTCTTCTAAGCCACAGGAACATCATGTCTAGCTGCTGTCTACCATATAGGACTATGTTCAGGAAGATATATGGAACAGCACCACAGTTGGTCCACAGCCATCAATTTATAATACAGGTGATAACCAAAAGAACTCTATTTTTGCTTTATGAACTGTCAAATTTTGGAATCTGTTGTACAGCAGAAACTGACTATGCCACAAAGTAGAAAGAAATAATATACCAAACTACTATTGATGGCTTCTATAGAGTTCTGATTATATACTACCATGACTTTTCTTACCTTGTTTGTGTTTTCCTGATATTATGCTATGCACAAGTATGAATGCACAAAAAGCAGTCTTTTTTATATGTAGTTATTTCTTAACAACAGAGATTTGAATTAAATTCCAGACAAAGTTAAATTTGGGCCAATCATTGAACTAAATTATATGACCTCTTCAGAGAAAACTTCAAATATGGGGTTTTGAAAGATCATCACCCTTAAAATTGATCTGAATATGTAATGGAGTCCCTACCGAAACACTGCTGGCTTTGCCGAAATTAGAAAGTTGATCCTAAAACTGTTATAAATTCATGACTCAGAATAGACAAAATAAGCTATAAAAAGAACAGAGTTGAGGGATAAACTTCCTGATCTCGAACTTATACTAATCAAAATAATGTAGAACTAGCATGTGTACAGAACTATAGATCAGTAGAATAGAACTCATGGTTTACTTTTGTCTAATTTTTTCTTAATAAAAGTGATAAAAAATAAAGGAGGGAAAAAGGGGAAGATAGATTTTTCAACAATAGTTTTGCAGCAAGTGGATGTCCACAAAATGATGATGAAACTCAATTTATTTTTAAATCCTTTGCTTCATCTATATTTTTTGTTTCATGTCTCAAAAACATTCCCAAAGAATGAATCAAATAACAAGAATTTTAACACTTTAACGAGAATTAAATCAAAATGTACTAAAAACCAAAATGTAAGAGTAAAATAAAAAACTAGAATAGAAAAATATATAAGAACAAATTTAATGACTTGGGATTAATGGGAATGTATTAATAACTCTGGGCATGTTTCTGAGATATGAAACAAATACATGAAGCAAAGGATTTAAAAAATAAATTGAGCTCCATCAGCATTAAAACTTTGTCTTAAATGAAACAAGCAAGAAAGTAACTCAGTAGAATAAGTGCAGGGTCCTCAGTTCAATCCTGGTACTGAAAAAAAAAAAGTAAAAAGATGATAGAGGTTTGGAGAAAATATTTGCAAGTCATATATATGATTAGGAACTTATATCTAGCATATATAAAGAATACTTACAATTTAATAATATTCAATTCAATAATAAAATAAAAAGGCAATTAAATAATATAAAGAAAATTCATGAAAGGATAAGAATGTCTTAAGAGGAGGACCTGGTGTGTCTTTGGGAGGATATCTATTTAAGCAACTACTATAGTAACAAACATATTCTTACTAGATTTACATGCATTTACTCTAAAAGCTAAAACAAATCAGTGAGATTTTTCTCCAAAGAATCTTCTATTCATCCTGTGGATTACAGTTGCCCCATTTATGGCCTACTGTCTTATGCTTTGCACTATAGCATTCAATGCATCAAATCTTGGGAATTTACACAGCCAACATGATTCAAAACATCCTGTGTGTGTTGAGTCAATGAAATATTCAAGTCTTTATGTTAGATCTTGCAGAATTAAGACACACACACACACACGTACACGCGTTTGTTTCTTTGTTTTGTTTTTCATTGAAGTAATATATAATTTACAACTTGGTCCTTAAATATTAGCATCAATATCAGATGAAACATAACAAGTATATTCTCAGAATATTCCCACCAAGATGTACTGAGCCAGAAACTCAAGACTTTTTCCTACTAAATGTCATTGATCTCACAGTGTCACATTAATGTAATTTTGGAAGTTGTTCCCTAAGTAATTTTGTCACTTATGATGAAGATAAGTCTTTTTTTTTGTGCAAGGCTGGTGTACAAACTCGCAACCTTTGCACTTTCCAGGCAGGCATTTGTGCCACAGAACTATCTCCCTGTGAAGATAAGACTTAAATCATCTGTACTCCATATTTACATGTAGACTACAATCTGAGAGGGCATATGACAAATTGTCAATTTGGGAACACTTGGGGAGAGCAGTGATATTAGGGAAAGAAAGGTAAGGAGAGATTTAGCTTTTTTTTTTTTTCTTATTTCTCTTTATTAATATGTATTTTTTATAGTGAACATTCAAATATTCCTGGTGAGAGTTAAAAATAAATATATAACTTTAAATAACTGTTTTTACTCACAAAGCAGAGCAATGCAGGTTTTTCCCCCTCCAGCAGATAAGAGTTATTGACACAAACATTAACAAGCATAATAGTTGTAATTTGGTTGAGGGGGATAATTATGTATTAGCTTAAGTAAGATGCAATGCCTTACAGATCTGTCATTCTCCAGGAGTGTTGATTTAAAGCGGTCCCAACTAGGAAGCAGGCATAATTCACCAATTCTTGTGAAACTCAGCTGTGTTATCTCTTGTTGCCCCTGTAAACTAACTCTAATTAAGAATCACGTAGAGATCTTAGCTGGAGGGATGTGTGAGAGAGTATCTTTACTCCCACTTAAGCAAAGGAAAGATTTTAAAGTGGAAAATCAGCAATTGATGGTTGCCTTGCCAAGGATAATTAAGAAAATTCAACAGCACTGATTGTACCAAATTCTGGAAAGAGAATCTACTAAAGGGAGAGAGTTGGCTTTTGTGTAGCTAATATTATAAATTCAGGATATCATTTGTTTATCTAATTCTAATTCTTGGAATGATTTATACTCTCATGTATAGATTAATATAATATAGTATAGTATAGCATAGTATAGTATATCATATCATATAATGTAATATAACAATATAATATAAAATAGCATATATATTGTCCAAGGACCCAAAGAAAAGAGGTCTTCTTTAATTTTTTGCTTTGTTTTGTTTTTAGTTGAGGCCAGGTCTTGCTGTATAGCTTGCCTTGAACTTGCTATGTAGGCTAGACTGGTCTCAAACTCATAATTATCCTCCTGCCTCAGCTTCCCAAATGCCAGGATGGAAGGCATATGTCACCATGCTGGCAAAAGTTCTTTGGATTCCTCTTTCCATCATTTTCTGGGATGAAATTATTTACCTCTCACTGTTTTTGTAATCTGACAATCGAAAGGTTCCCCCCCCCCTTTTTTTGTGCTTCTTTTACTTAACACTTTGGTAGTGACAATTTTTTTTATCACATGCATTAGTAGATTTAGAAAATCTTCAAGGGGACAGATAAAGAAAACTTAATTGGTAAATTTTGCAAGCATCGTGAAATGTAAAAATTATATGAGTCCCTTTTACCAGTGTCTACTGTACCCTTCAAATTCCATTTTTCTATTTCAGTCTCTCACACTAAGGGAATGAACTTGTTCAAAAGGAAGGAGTTACTGAGTTGAGCAGAAGGACATGAGAGGGAGTGGGGGAAAGAGATTTAGCTATGTATGTAAGCAGGAGGGTTTGGACAACTGTACTGTGCATTTCTGCTCATCTATGGAAAGATGCAGTTAAGGCTTTGTTTTGTCTCTTTTGTCAATTGTTTCTCTTTTTTGTTTGCTTAATTTCTTATACATTCCTTTCTTTTTTTCCTCTTTCTAAATCTCTCTCTCTCTCTCTCTCTCTCTCTCTCTCTCTCTCTCTCTCTCTATTTACTTATTTTTGCAGTACCAGGAATTGAACTCAGGATCCTGTTCTTGACAAGTGAATGCTTATTCTACTGAGCAATCACCCTGGCCAATTTTATTTTTTTAATTATTTTAAACTTTATTTATTTATGTTATGGCCAGTTCAGCCTGCCCTGAGGGTGGGGCTGGTGCAGCATGTGGTGCCCGGGATTGAACCACGGTCACTGTGCACTTGTCTAAGCTTGCCTAAGCAGGTGCTTTGGACAGCTGAGCTATCTCGCCAGCCCTTCTTTCCAATTTTACAAGCATATATCTGGTAATATGAGTAACTTGTTGGAAGACAACACTATGTATTACAACAAATACTGTAAAATTCATATTACTTTATGTGAAAATCTGTTCACTCACTTTTTTTCTGTTTTAATTTAAATCTGTGTATCTTTTAAAAAATAATTCTATACATCTAAAAGAAGAATTATGTGGGTTTTGGGAAGTTTATGTCCTCAGGAATATGGGAGTTACTTTGACATGAGCTATATGTAGTTAAAATTTATGTAACCATATGAAGTATCAGCATATGCCATCTATGACAGGCTCACTGAAGATCAAAGTAGTAGTTGAAGCAGTGGATGCTGAGATTTTCAAGAGAGGCACAGAGAGAAAGAGAGAGAGAGGGGGGGGAGGGAGGGAGAGAGAGAGAGAGAGTCATATGAAATCTTATCTGTTGGACAGGTGGAGAAAATTAGGTGGTAACTAGATGTTACTTAAGAGTAAATCCAGTATATATTGGCCTGATATATCAGTAATATGGGCTGTACAGTGTATATGTAATGTTACCTAAAAAGGAAAATGACTAGAACACTTAGTCAAAAGACAGAATTATCACAAACTGAATTTCAAGACCAAATTGACTTCTGTGATTCTAAAATTTTGCCACACCTCACTCTTTAAATTGAAGGAGTGGATCAAAACCTGAAGGAAGGGATAGTTTTATAGACAGAAATGGCCTGAAAAACTCAGAAACAGGGAAAACTAGTGGATTTTTTGTTTCAAAATTACTTCATGTATGGACTTAAATCAGAAATGACTTCCTTATTAGATTGACTGGAATCTCCTGTTTTTTTGTTTTTTTTTTTTGTGGTAGTTAGCACAGGATATCCTATTCTGGTTTGCTTTGGTCTGGTGTACCCTGGTTTCTCAAGTTAGTTTAAATCAATAATTTCCCATAAATTTTGTTTAATATTAGGAATAAGTTGTTCAAAAATTATGGAGGTAGATTTAGGACCAAGAATGCTAATTAGCATCTTTCTACTGTACACTTGATGTAAACCAATTATATATATATATATATTTTGTTGTTGTTTGTTTGTTTGTTTTTCTTTTAAGACAGGGTCTCATGAAATCACTAAGTTGCCCAGGCTGTACTTGAATTTTCAATCCTCTAGCCTTGACTTCCTAGAGGGATGGTATTGTAGGCATATATCACCTCACTGAGGCCCCTCTAGCAATAATGATACTCTTGTTTGATGTGAGTTGTCTTTCCCAAAGATGATGATCACTTTTATTTTACTTTGGAGCTACTGGCCCAGTGCATCCAAATGATGTTTGTACAGAGCCCTGTCTTATCATCTACCTTGTTTATTTCTCACAAGAACAAAAGGTACACTCCAAATCTAATTGCTCATAATTGGCCTATTTACGAGCCATATAAATGTGGCATACACACGTTTAGTGACAGCTACAATTTTAAAAATTGTGTTCCTCCAGCAGAATGGAAGAGGCAAAATATGCCTACAGATGGGGCTGAAAGAGGTGCTCAACACTGGTGCCCTTGAGAGGTCAAAGAAATAGATCAGTCTTCAAGAGATTAAGACACATAGAAGAAGCCCATCCATCAGTCAGAAATGCAATTGACACATAGTCCTTGGGAGCTAGGAGTACAAAGCCTATTAAAGTAGATCACGATTATAGGAGATGCTTTCATACCCTAACCCTACACTTTTGAGCTTTATTTTTGTCATGATAGTGGCCGAGTTCTGTACTCCATCCTTTGAGCTAGCGTAGCAGTTCAGAAAGACTGTACGATGGCTGTATCTCCCTCCTGATTGCCACCTCTAAATACAGCATCCTTGAACAAGCACTTAGGAATGCCTCACCTTTTTCCCATGTCTGGTGAGATAACGCTGGATCTCAGAGATATCACTCTGCAGATAGGCTGCTATTATCTACAATATTAAAGACTGCAAACACACCCTGCATCATCTTAATCCTTTCTTTTGCCCCTCTGGTATGGTCTGGGATTTTCTCCAAAATAATTTAGGTATTTCCAAATCTTTGTCCAAAATTCTACCATAGGGATTTTCAAACTCAGATAAGAATGTGTGCATCAAGTGGATAGCCAAAAACCTGAAAAATAAAACAAAACTAAAGGAAAATTAATTAGAGAATGGAGAGTTAAGATCTAAATAAATGAACATATTAATTTTCTTTTCTTCACATTTCTAAAAACAAAAGAATTCAAGAAGCGTTTAGTAATTTTCTGGTCTGGTACTTTCTGAAGAAAAGAGAAACATGATGAACATTTCTTTGTTTGTAAAGAGGCTCCTAAAACATGTAATGCTGTAAATGAAACCACATTGTTAACTGTGATAATGGGGTTCCATGGCACTAAAAGACCCATTGCTGGTTTCTTCGTGGTTTCCTTCTATTCCACAGTAGTTCCTTTTTGGAATTAGGTGGTCTTTTCCAAAGAGCAGTTGTGTTATGTGTTGAAATGATGAAAAAGCTGCTGAAACACAATATGCATTTTTAAATCTAGCAATAAAGAAAGTGATATGGCTGAATAATGCCTAGCCAGATTAGCTTTGACACTGTATTTGCTTTGTGTCCAACTTTATCTAGCAATGCATTATTCACTAGTACTATACACAGGGCTTTATTAAGTCTTAATCAAATGCATTTTATCATAAGTGTCAATTCCGTGCTTTGCTTTGTATTTATATGCTTGTAAATACTGAGTTCTTTATAAGTGAATGATAAATGCTGAGACTGGAAAAGAATATCATATTTCTGGGATTCAGGAATGAAGTCATTGCTGCAGGCAGAGGGTGCTTTTACACATATTAAAATCATTTCTTTTTATTCCTTCTAATAAACTGAAATATAGCAAATATTCACTTAATTTTTCTTCATTAATGTGAAAATCAAGCAGATGTGTGTTACTTACCCATGGAAGGTATTTAATGAATTTGTGAATTGCTTTGATGTAGATTGTAACTTTTCATGATAGAACATCATTTAATAGATTTAAGACTAAACTCACATGCTGTATGTTAAATATAAAGATTTATGCACAAACTGATGAAGAATTGCAGGAAATTGCATATATTTTCAAGTCTAATTAATTAATGATGAGTTGTATACTTCATAAAAGCAAACTGGCCTTAGAAGGCTCATTAAGTTTCCTTGATTTCCTAGGAAAGAACTGTTGATGATTTATACTATTAAGTCAAGATCATAGGTTTATTCTTCTGATAACACAAATCTTTACTTGAAAAAAATATTGCCAAAATCCAATGACATGTTGCTTGATAGTCTGGCTCTTTTATCAAGAAAGCTTCCATGGATTTATAGAAATGTTTGTATTTACAAAAAAAATTATAGTGTTTTGGTATGTAATATTAATTTGGAGGAATGTATTCCATAAGGAAACACATCTTTACGATTAACACACATAATTTTGGATAAAATCTCACCATATAAAAATAAATACAAGGCTTTCAGTGAACATTGTTATTTGTCGGACTGCTCTGAGTCAGAATTAGGTGAAACAGTAGTGCTTCCAGCATTAACTTCTATGAGGTTTAATGATCCTAACTTCCAAATAAATATCACTAGTTGGGTTTGAGGCAAAGAAGTAACACTTAAGTGATGAAATATGTAATTAGTACTTACATGTAAAATACTATCAATGAGGAGCTTCTTTTATATAATACACCATATCTCACTATGTTATATAAATAACAATGAAATAATTATTTATAAAAGTGAAAGCAAAGATTTGGTCAATAGCTTAGCATCTTATGCACCTACCTGGCAAGTACAAGGTCTTGAGTTTGATCTCTGGGTACAAAGAAAAGCAAAATAAATCCCACTAATTTCCCTAAATAATCTCATCACACATTATTATTATTATTATTATTATTATCATTGTTGTTGTTATTATTATTACTTTTCAGTATCAGGGATTGAACTCAGGACCCTCTGCTTGCCAGGCAAGTGCTTATTCCACTGAGCTATCTCCCCAGCCCAACATTATTAATTTTATTTGTGATTTTATTTTATAAAATCATGACTTATTAAACCTGTGTCTGTGACATCTGGACATCTTGTTAGAATGTTCTATAATCCTATAGGCTTCTATACAGAATGGATTTAGTGGCTGACTGATTTTGAATGATTTCAATGAGCCACTTGTAAACTGATGGGCCTGGGCCTTTTGCTTACCATTTTAAGAGCTCTACTGTACTTTTTTTTCCCTCTGTATTTTTGTTTTTCCTCTGGCTACTCAGCTCCACTTCCTTATTGAAATGGAATTTTTTGCTTGTTTGTTTTTTTCCCTTCCATTATTTTATAGCTTTGATGTATCCTTGGCAAGATAACCACTCCACTCATCTCCTAGGTAAGGGTAGTGTTTGAGTCACTTTCTTCTACCTGGACACAGTACCTGAAACCACAGCTTAAAAGAAAAACAAATTATCTTGGTTCACAGTTTTTAAAGGATTTGGTTCGTAGTTGGCTAGCTGAAAGACAGGAAGGGCATGGCAGAAGGGTGCAGGCAGAAAAGCCACTCTTCTGTGTCAGGAAGGAACTTCTGAGAGAAGGAAGGCAGGGGTCAGGAAGGGAGGTGGACCTTTCCGGTTTAAGATCCTAATGACCCACATCCAACCAAGTCCCGCCCCCTCACAGCCCATGCTTCTGTGAAAATGAATCTGCTGATGATTATAGCACCACCACAATCTAAACACACATGTCTCTGAATACACAGTATGTACTTATGGGGGACATTTGTATCTGAAACATAACAGCTTGATTCATTAGAAAAAGTCTGCAAAAACTTTTTCGGTCTGATTTGATAAACTGATACACGTCTGAGATTTTGAAATTAGTATTTATGCATTTTAAATTAAAAAGCTACTTCTGTAATTTTAAAAATCCTACAGTAAAAATTTCAAAAATTTTCTTTCTTAATGGATACATCATATTATATCTTAGAAATTTGTTATTCTAGAGGGGAGGATAGAGAACAGAGTTTTGCCCTTTTCTTGCCCACTGAAGTCCTTTTTTGTAGGGTCTGGAGGCAATGCAAACTTGTGTAGTACTTGGTGTGTGCCAGACACTGTTTGAGGATTTTATCTTATGAGGAGAAAATATGTATCTTTCTAAATATAGAAATTGGGGCCAGCAAGATAGCTCAGCGGACTAAATGCCTGGTAAGCTCAGGAATTGGGTTAGATCCCAGTGCTACATGTGGCTCTGGCCCCACTCCCTGGGCACACTGAGCAAGCCACTGAGTCTAGCCATGGTGGCGTGTGCCTGTAATCCCAGCTCTGGAGAGGCTGAAAGCAGGAGGATCACTATGAGTCTGAGCAGCATGGTGAAACCCTGTACCAAACACATTAAGAAAATAAAAGTGGATACAGAGCAGTTCAGTGCCTTGCATTTGGACAACAGTCACCAAGAAGCACCATCCAAGTAATTGGTCACTTGGGACTTTTTAAGAATATGCATTATATAGCCATGTTTGACTTTGAATTTGCAATGATCCTCCTATGTCACCTTCCCAAGTGCTGGAACTACAGGCATGTGATAGCACATTCCTCTGAAAGAAAGAAGTTTTTTAGATATTAATGTATTGGTCTTCCTGGAAAGTGTACCCTAAGCTACTATTATTTGCCTAACATTCCTAGGACGTATTTTTATTTTTTATTTTAGTTTATTAGTATATGTTTGTAATTCATACAGTTTACAGTCATCTTGGGGAGTGGTTACTTACACATATTATAGTTCTTAATATAAGAACTATAATTTTAAATCCCCTCCCCCAACCCTACTCCTCTGATTCTCCAGTAACACTTTTGTAACTGCTGATACTGTTTGTCTTAGCACATTGTTACGATTTCATTATATTTGTACCCCTAAAGATTCATGTAGTCATAGAGGCACAGTTCTACAGTTTAAATAATTCATGATCTGAGGCCGAGATCATGGATCTGAGTACTGCTGGGATTATAGGTCTGAGTAGTGCTGGGATTACAAGTGCGGGTACTATACTCAGCCTTAGGGCAGAGAGCCTGAATGTAATATAAGAGAGACGGAGAGAGACCTGCATTCTGTAGCCGTTGTTGCTGCTACTCCTCCCACTTGCTCTTGCTGTTTTGCTGCATTCTGCGGCCACGGACTGCTGCTCTCTTCCATGTGCCATGTGCCATGTGCCTTGTGCCTTGGAGCCAGCCAAATATGGACTGAAACTTCCAATAACTGTGAGTTAAATAAACCTTTTCTTCCTTCATTTTGAGTGTCAGGCATTTGTCCCAGCAATAAGAGTAGAGTAACCAAAACACAGATATTATAGATTATAATATTTATATTGATTGGGGTTATTAGGTTTCTGCATATGACATATTTTAGAGTTCAAGGCCAGCCTGAACTACATAATGAGAGCCTGTTTCACAATTAAACAAAATGAAATTTGAAAAAAAAACTTCTTTCTCTCAGAGTTCTTAAACAAAGGCAAAAATTCTGAACTTAGTAAAATTGTGTCATTGACTCAGAAGTGGTTCTAGTGATCATGCCCACAATGATCATAAAGATGCATATGAAAATGGAAAAGAATAACAGTATTTCTAAATTAAAATATTCTAATAAGTTTTAGCATCCCTTTTAGTATATATGTGAAAATAAATTAATACCGATAGAAAATAGATAATGTTGCATTTAGTGTCCAAAGGTAAATGAAATGTGCTCTTACTATGCAAACATTGTTAACTAAATATTCTAATTGTATAGTAACTCTTGTTTTTGAAAATGGTCTGAACAAGGAAGAAAGGATATGCCAAGCAGAATGCATTAAAATCAATTTTATTGGGCCAGCGAGATGTTTCAGCGGTCTAAAGTGCCTACTCAGGCAAGCTTAGGCAACTGCAGGTACCACGGTTCGATTCCCAGCACCATATGCTGTGCCAGTCCCACCCCCAGGGCAGGCTGAGCTGGCCATAAGTAAATAAATAAAATAAATAAACATTTTTTAAAATTTTTAAAATATCAATATTTATTGACATTTGCAGCTTTATATACACATTTAAAGGTAAATGTGTAAGGATGGAATGTGATGACACATACCTGTAATCCCAGTACTTGTGAGCCTGAGGCATAAGGATCATTGTAAGTTCAAAGCCAATCTGGGTTACATAGCGAGTTCAAGAGCAGCCTTCACTACATTATGAGACCCTGTCTCTAATAAATAAATAAATGAAAGAAAAAAATGCAAATATGGGAATGCAAACTATTAATCCAAAATTTTCATCTTCCGAGTAAGTATAACTAAATATTCAGGACTATCAGCAGCACTGCCATCAAAACAAAAGAGGGAAAAAGAATATCCTCAGTCCCCAGCGCTAGGGGTGTAGCTCTGTGGTAGAACACTTGCTTATCATGCCTGGCATGTACAAAGCTCTAGGTTTAATTCCTATCTCTACAAAAATAAAGAAGCATTCATTCACAAGTTTGCTAAGCAGGGGCCACTGCCCAAACCTCTCTGTTGCACAGTTACTGGTTGATATCTTGTAAGTTAAAGTGAACTTGCTTCATTTCTTGATGCAAGTACTAAGATGTCTAATCATTTCGTCTGCACTTTAGTTTTAGCTGAATCTTCAGTTAGAGGAATTCTCTCTTTGGTTTCCTTGTTTATCTTTTATGTCTAAATAACTCTAATGAGCAGAAATCTTTATCATTTTTAATGCCTTGACATACTTATTGCTTAAATTGCATAATTTATAATACAAAAAATTCTTAGTTGATTTTTCTTATAAAATAATTAATCAGTGATAACTGTAGACCACTTATTATGAACGTATCTTGCTAGAAATACAGTGCAAAGATTCAATCAAGTTAGAAAAATATGCAAATAAGACTTCCTTAAAATGAATTTTATACTTAAATCTCTTGGCCCTTTAGCCTGTATTCCAGATGTTTATAATGTAGTTAAGTGTTAATCGCTTTAAAATAAAGCAAAATAACAATCCTTGATTTGTATTTTCTTCAAAACCCTCATAAATAACTTATCGAGTTTTGTTTTGTTTTTGCTTTTTGCATTTCGCCATTGCCTTTTTATTAAGTTTGGATTAAAACAAAAGACAGGGTCAAATCTTTCCATTTTAAGTCTTACTCTTTTGAATATAAAATAGTATGTGTATTTCAAATATATTTTTTCTTAAGGGAAAACAAGATCAAAAGGATTATGATGCCATCTAAAAATATGAAGCATGCCATTGAGAGCCAAGTTATTAAAACTGGCATATATGGAATTAACGTGGGATGTTGTGTGATTGTCTGATTATGGAGCTGCAGTAGAAGACCATGGGCTTGGAGGGAGAGACTGCAGCGGAACTGTCACTCTTTTTCTGAGTTTGGGTATGGTCCTTAGCAAGTCAATAAGATCTTTGCTTCTGTTTTTTCTTATGTAGATGGGCTTATTCATGCCAGGCTCTGTTACCTTTACAGTCTAGATACCAAAGAGCCAGTAAATAAAGTTTCTTCAGTCACATTTGCGATTAAACACTTGCTTGTCATGTTTTTACACGGAGGTGACCGGTCTCTTTTTGGAAGTTTCTTTTGTTCTTTGTGCTAACAAGGCACAATGTTCTTTGTGTATTTTTGTACAGGAGAAAGAGAAACAGATTAAAATACATTTAGAAAATAGAATTGTGAGACTATAAAATAGTTTGGCTAAAAAATGTTCTATTGTTACTAAAATCCTATTGGTATGCCAATAGGTCTGAGATTGACTAACAGTCTTTCCTACTACCAGACAGACAAACGTTTAAAGAATTAATTCTCTTTGAGTTAATATACAGTAGTACAACTGTAAAATCTAAATACAATTAAAGTTTGAAAAAAATAAAGAGACAGTGGATCACTCCTAATGAAGTTTTCCAGAGCAGATTTTTGCAATCTCTTTCTCCTTCTGGGCTGGAAATCTGATTCGATTTCCAGCTTTCAGACCTGTCTCAAACCACAAAGACCCATCCTCCTCAGCATGGTATAGATCCTGAAGTCATTAAGAAGGAGGGGACATGGATATGTTCTCTTCCCAATAGGCTCTGTACATAGTTCATAAGTGACCAATGAGAATTTATTGTTCCATTTCATTTTCCTCCTAGAATCTTATATTTATTATAAAATAAATTCCTTGCTAATAAATTCCTTACTAATTCTGGAAAGGATTTATTTCATCTTGGAAAACTCAGTTGTATGCCAGAAATCACTCTGATACTTGACTTGGGGACTGTAGACCACAGTATATATCAACATGGAAAAATAATGTATGAAATTTGGTTTTGGTGCTGCCCAAAGTATGGTATCTTAAACTGTCATATTTTTCCTGTATGTCATGGAGCACATATAATAATAGGAAAAGATGAGTGTCTCTCCATACAACATGTAAGGCATATATACTAGCATCTGTCAACGATTTTGTGAGAATACTGCCAAAATATAACATTTATCTTGGCATTCAGTTCCATTTTTTGCTTTCCTGAGTGTTTCTTCTACGTTATTTCCATTAACATAGCATAACAAATGTCTTTCAGATGTGAAAAAAAATCAATTACTTCTAAAAGGCCTCGGTAGTTGTTCGAGCAGATTAATGCAAGGTGTTGTAAGAGTAATGTCCAAATGAAATGCCATAGTTGAATGATACAATTCACAGGAGGATTACATTAAGTTGATTTTAGTAACTTTTGGGGAACCTGGGAGGGAAACTGGCATATGCAGCAAAAAAAATGAGATATACAGGGTCATATTTGTTGAACTTCCATGGGGGCACTGTGATACTATTTTCAGTGAAGTAGTTAAGCTGCCACAGAGAGTTAGAACAAGACCAAAGCTGTTTATGTTTGATTTGCTGTCTACAAACATGCAACCAGTTCCTAATAATTATCAATGCTATCTAACTTTGGTTTTTGGCTTAAATACAGATTATCTCTTCAAAAGCTCATGGGTTGAAGATGGGGCTTTTGGTATATGACTGGATTGTGAAGACACTATCTGATCAGTGGAGTTTGGAGTTCAATGTGTAAGGTTAGGGAGTGGAGCCTATTAAGGAGTGTAACCTATATGGATATCTCCCAGCCATCACAGGGTGAACAGTGGCCCTGCACCCAGGCCCTTCCACCGTGCCTGCCTCCCTCCCTCTTTCTCTCTCTCTCTCTCTCTCTCTCTCTCTCTCTCTCTGTCTCGCTCTTTCTTTCTTTCTTTCTTTCTTCCTTCCTTCCTTCCTTCCTTCCTTCCTTCCTTCCTTGAGGCCAGCCAAGGTTTGAGCCTAAAGAAGCCTGTCTTCATTTAAGTTGGAAATGTTTGTTGTTTTGTCCCTGTGACAGGAGAGTAACTGAGACGCTTCAAAATGAATGTCAGTACCAAAAAGTCTTTAGGAGAATGTAAGTTATGAAGTTCTTGGGCATTAGAACTTTGCAGATTGACAGCACTGTTTATGTTAGTAGCTATGACAGATTTATTTTACAAAATTTGGAATTCTACAGGCTCAAAATACCAGAGAGAATGCTGCTAAGTGAATTTAAATAATAAAATCAGTATGTTATACAACATAGTATGTCTCTAGAATATGGGGGAAAGTACATGTGGTATCATACAGGCCCAAGATTAGAAGAAGTTGTTAGGAATTCTTATTATAATAGTTTATTTCCTCTGAAGATCTATAGTTGTTTTTAAACTGGGATGTCCCAGTTTTGTGTCAGATCCTAAAAGTCTATGGTCATGGGCAGAGCAGTCAAGGGAAGACGGGACTCCACAATCATTCTAAGCCTTCTCATCTTCACTGGGGAAGGTTCTCCTTAACTACTCTCTTTCTAGCAGTGTGCTTTTGTTTCTATCCTTCTTGCCTTTCTGTGTCTCCTCCCAATCAGTCATATAGGCTTTCTATGACCTAGAGTCTTCTGAAAGGCCCAGCATGGCCTCTAGGTCTTGACATCAGGTTGATGCAGGCATGTCTGAGCCCTGTGTTTGGAAGCTAAGCAATGACTCACCCCTTCACCTCATTACTTGCTCTCTTCTCAACTCTAACACTATGCTGAGCACCATACTTAGAGCTGTGCGTGTCATTACTAGTGGGAAAATTTGGCATTTTCTGTGCTAGGCTGATAGTTTAAAGGACAAACCATCAAGCTGATGGCCAAATGAAAGGAACTGTGCTGAAGGTAAAAGAGGGCCAATGAAGATAAAGAGGAATACTTGAAAAGTGACGTCTAAAGAGAGGAGACAGAGTGTGGGCAGCTTTATTTTATTGGAGAAGAAAGCAGAGTGTTGTAGAGAGGGAACAGCATGATCTCAAGACTGAAAGTGAAAGCCTGCCATCTTCAGGAGAATTTTCCTGAAAGAAAATTATACTTGGTTTATTGCCAGAGATTCTTTTCATGGGCTTGCAGTATCAACCCTATTGGTCATAAGATAGTTAATGGTTCTACTGAAAGAATACCACAAAGGGGTCATAAGTGGGTTTTTATCCTCAAACTCCATGTAGCACAACTGAAATAGAACTAGTTTTAATATGTGACACTGAAGATTCCACTTTGGCTGCTGGGGTGGCAAAAGTTGTTGTTGACTAGAGGAAAATGTGTTATTTGTGTTGACATAGTGATATATGCTTGTGAACTGAATGTATCCTTTCAACACTGATATATTGAAGTTTTAATGCATAATTTGGAGTTGGGACAAAATAATTTGGTACCTGATGGTTAAGCCTAACTGTCAACTTGGCATGAGAGGGGATTAGTGAAGCGCTTTTCTGGGCATATATCGGTGGGTCATGGAAGTTGGACTTTAGAGTCTGTGTCTATTCTTTGGCCCCCTCCTTTAACGTTCCTCTGTCCTACTTCCCCACTGCCATGAATTGAGCAGCTCTGATCTACCATGTCCTTCTGCCATATTGTTGCTGCCTTGGAGCCAAAAAATCATGGCCTCAGATTTCTGAAACTATGAGCCATACAAACTATTCCTCCTCTATATTGTAAGTCTTAGGTATTTGGTCCCTTCAAAAAGACAGCTGAACAATATAGAATGAAGGCCCCATCATGGAATTATTGTCCTTGTAGGAGGAGGAGGAGGGAGGGAGGGAGGGCGGGAGGGAGGTAAGGAGGGTGAGAGAGACAGAGACAGAGACAGAGACAGAGACAGACATCTCTCCTAGAGACATCAACCAAGGAATGACAATATGACAAGAAGGAGAAGGTCACTGAGTACAAGTTAGTAGGGCGTTCATCACTGTAGCCAGAATCTGCTGGCAACTTTATCTTGAACTTCTGCCCTCTAGAACTGGTAGGCATAAATGTCTATTTTTAAACTTATCTAGTATAAGATTATTTTTATTATAAAAATATAATAAATGCACTATTATTTATTAGTGTCCTAGGAGTCATCAGAATTCTTTGTAGAACTCAAATCTTGATCTTAACCTCAAAGTACACCAGAAAACAGACAGAAATTTCTGTACTGTGGTATTAAGCACTGCACACAGGCCAAGTAGCAGTTAGCTAACCTAGACACCACTCAAGCAGAAAGCTGTCATTGTCTGCAGTCTGTCATCCTCCAGACTGCTTTCCGAGAGTTCATTTAAATAACAGACAAGTGAGTAGGTTGTTTCTCTCTCAGTGTGTGTGTGTGTGTGCGCGCGCACGCATGTGTGCCTTATCTAGCTAGATAAGTATTGCAAATATTAAAAGCCAAAGCTCTGCAAAAAGTGAATGTGCCTAGAACCTTCTATAGATCAGAGGCCTGTGAAAGCAAATGCTGATTCACTAGCTGGCGTGGTATGGATTCCAGAATTACTGCTGACATATTTGTCCCACTTCAAAAATGGAAAGGAAGCCATGAAATAGGAACTGACTTTCCTTTAGGTCTGTAACAATGCTGTTTGATTACATCTTTTGAGGGAAAAAGAAAAAGAACTGCTAAAACAGACTCCACAGGTGAACAGGGGGAAAATGTAGCCTATTGTCTTGCTTTGCCTATAGCTGAGTTTTCTTTTCCTTTTAAAATATGAGAGTTTGATGTCTTAGATACTGCTATTACTTTTTTCCATTGTAAATGAATTGGTAGAAATAACATATCTTCTGATAGTAATCTTTCACCTGTGCATGCAAGTATTAAAAGTTGATAAAAATAAATTGAAGTACAAGGTGCACAAAGTTCTGAAAGGGATAGTAAAATGGATGTATCCATTTTTTTGTATTCTTTTCTATCACTTCATGTAGTCTCTATGCATGGTGATAGAGACCTCTCTGTTCCCATTTCTGAAATGTGGTGTTTTGCCTATTGAAAGAATGTTATCATCTTCATGAATCTAGGCAATAATCTTACAAGGCTTCATTAATGTGCAGGTCCTTCTGTTGTTTTTATTATTTGAGCTATGGAGGTCAAAAAAGTATAGAATGTAAGGTCACATTCCTCTCCCTTTTTAATGTAATGCAGTATAAAAATAATAGCTTATGGGATTATTGCTTATTAGATTGGCTAGCATGGAAAATGCAGGTGCATGTGTCAAATAAAAATTCTAACATAATTGATAGTAAGGAAATATTTTGCTTTTTAATGAAGTTAAGATTTGATATTTGAAAAGTATTTATGCAGCCCTAACAAGGACTACTGTAGGTTTTTTTTTTTTTTTTTTTGTGTGTGTGTGTATTTACTACAGGGTCTACAGGGTCTCACTACACAGATTGGACTCATATTGACCCTCCTAGTTTCAGCCTCCTAAGTGCTGGGATTATAGGCATGTACCACCATGGCCAGTCTCAATCACTGTCTCAAAGCACACCAGGGATCGAACTCCAGTCCCTTAGCCTGCCTAAGCAGGCATTTTAGACAGCTGAGCTATCTTGCTGGTCCTACTACTGTAGATTTTTAAGTAAAAGGCTATTTTTCCCCTCTCATTTACATTTAAGTATATTTCAGAAAGCAAATGATTGATTCAATTTTAGCTCTGAGTGGAGTAATTTATAACCTTCTAATATATAGATTTTCTTTATTCAACATTTTCTTAAGATAACAATTATTTAAAATAGCTTTTGTAGCCTTTGATTTCCTGATAAAATTACTTCATGTATTTATTTACCTGTTTTTCTCATTCAAGTAACTATGTTTATTCACAGCTGACTCCGGTAGGATGTTTCCCTGTAAATAACAAAATTTCCACTAAAATAAAATGGCCAGAGAACAGTATTCACAAACATACACAAACCTCCAAATCATAAATTATGGACAAAAATCAAAAGTTAAGCCACAGGGCCAGCGAGATAGCTTGGCAGTCTAAAGTGCCTGCTTTGGCTAGCTTGAGCAGGTGCAGGGGACCAAGGTTTGATACCTGGCACCACTTGCTGCAGTAGCCCTGCTCTTAGGGCTGCCTGAGCTGTCCATAAAACAAAAATGTTAAACTTCAGAAAGGCAGAAAGTATATACAAAGAATGAATAGCCAGAATATATAAAGAAAAAAATCAGTAGTCAATAAAACACAAAGAATAAAAGTATGGACAACAAAAAGGAATAGGACAATAATGAAAGAAAAAAAAAACTTGATTAAATTATGATGTAAGCATGTTTGGGAAAAAAGAAAACACTAACAGCTCCCTAATATATGATAAATGTTTAACTTCATTAATAAGCATAGTAAATCAGGGCAAAAATATATACCATTTAAATTTTTAGAAAAACTGACTCAAAAATGTTAGCACAGATTGAAAAAGGAGGGGCTTCTATAATATTTGGAAGAGTTTCAGTGGTACAAACATTGTAAAGAATAATGTGTGGGGCCAGGGAGATAGCTCAACACCCAGAGTTAGCTCAACAGTCCAAGTGCCTACCTGGTAAGCCCAAGGACCTACCTGGTAAGCCCAAGGACCTGGGTTTGATTCCTGATACCACATAGTGCACCAGCCCTGCCCTGTGCTGGCCATTGAAACTAGGTTGGTGGTACACATCTGTAATACTCGCACTGGGGAAGCTGTGACAAGAGGATCACTATGAGTCTAAGCTTCATAGTAAGATTTTATGAAATAGAATAATAAATAATCTTTTTTAAAAAAGTATAATTTGAGGGGCCCGGCGGGATGGCTCAGTGGTCTAGAGCGCCTGCTTGGGGAAGCTTGGGCGGTTTCAGGGACCGCGGTTCGATCCCCGGCACCACATGCTGCGCCAGCCCTGCCCTCGGGGCGGGTTGAGCCGGCCATAAAAATGAGTCAATAAACAAAGGTTCTGAAACAAGAATAAAAATAATAAATAAAATTTAAAAAAGTATAATTTGATAATGTCTAGTAACCTGGAAACATACATCCTTATTATTGCATTTCCTGTAACAGATACCTTCTCTAGTGTCTTCTTTACTATACTTTTGTGACTTACAACATAGTTGTGAAAGTAAATTTGAATGGATAGAAAAAATTACAAAGTATCCACGTATAACACATAAAGTAAGCATGTCGTTGTTTTGCAAGATTTTCTTCCAGAAATATATACATTGGAATGTGCATCTCAAAATATATTGATAAAAATCATGCTAAAGTCTATGTCTGTAAGAAGAAAATGTCTTACTCATTAGAACAGGAATTGGAAGTAGTCCAAATGTGGCCGCAGAAAGAATGGGTAAGGCATGGAATCTCCCTTCTGCTAACATACAGTAAAAACAAATGAGCTAGAGCAGTGGTAGTGAACCTATGGCATGAGTCCTGCAGCCAGCTCGTCTTTACCACTGAAAGCTCTGAAAGGTCTGCCATCACTAATCTCAAGTTCCCTGTGTCCACATAAATGCTTCTCAAAGGCATGAACATGATTTTATTAAAATAAAACCAGTTCTCAAAACTATTTACCTTATACCTTCATAAAATGTTTATGCAAATATTATATTTTATTTAAGCATAAGCATGAATATTATGTATAACACAGCATGTATGTTATATGCAATACATTCAGGGTAAGGTGAAAGACAGTAAAATAATTAAGAAAAAAGTTTACAAAAACTTTTCAGTATTTTGTTTTGGGAAAAATGAAGAGGATTTATGTTCTCACATAGCAAGAAGAACAGAGCTTTGCCCGAGATCTGAATTCCTTCCCATTCACTATTCTTCTGGCTTCAATAACTTTTCTTCATGGTTCCATGTGGGCTCTTGAGAAGCTACATATCACATGTAGAATTTCTGAATCCAGTATTAGAAAGAGGATTTATTTCTTGTTTGAATTTTTGAAAATCTTTTTTAAAAAGAGATACTTATTGAATGCCTTAGAGAAGGCTGGACCAGTCCAGTGACCTCAGGAACTGTGGTCCAGCAAAGCCTCTGAAAGTAAAGTTTTGCTCTAGCCAAGATACAGTCTACAGGGTGTACAGGGTCTCACTATGTAGGTCAGACTCATAGTGATTCTCCTGTTTTCAGACTCCCAAGCACTGGGATTGCAGGCCCGAGCCATTATGCCCAGTCTCAATCACCATCTCAGAGAGCCCTGGGGGTGGGGCCAGCAAGGCACCGTGGGGATGGAACCCTGGCCACTGTACTCTGCCTAAGCAGGCACGTTAGTCTGCTGAGCTATAAGGATGGCTGATAGGCAACACTATTCATAAAGTACAAATGAATTTAACACAGATAGAGGCAAAATCATGAAGAAAACTTCAGGTTTTATGGGAGAGCAATTGCAACAATCTGAAAGGTGACACATCCTCTGATGAGGTGATATTTGAGCTGAGACCTGAATTACCCACTAAAACCAGCCCTGAGCGGATCTGAAGAATGAGAAATCATAGAAGAGGGAAAAGTGTTCCAAAGCAAGAATCAGCTTGTACTGGAAATAGAGAAGTGGGGCAGAAGGTCTTTTGTACTAGCAGTAGAGGGAGGAAGAGAGTGGTAAGTCACAAAGTCCAAAAACCACAGGAGCCACAGGAGGGGGTCCTGTGTGGCCTACCAAGGACAGCATCATATACAGAGGGAAAAATAAAGCCATAAGACTGTATCTTGATGCATTCATGGTTCTAAAAGGTAACTATTGCAGAAGGTCAGGTGAGTGAAGCTGGAGATAAATGGCCCTACTCATGTTAAAACAGTGAAGGGAAAGTAAAATACTAATGAAGGCTTGTGCAGTGGCAAAGATGAGCCCAGAGCAGAAGTAATGATCAAGCACTGCAAACTGGCTCTTGCAAGTAGAAATGAAAGGCTCACCTAGAAAGGAGACCATCGTCCTGTGAAGAGTGACTTTCAGAAAGTCATAGCGTTCTAAAAGGATGCATTATTTGCATTTCCGAATTTCACTGAGGCACATTTATGCCTCACTGGATAGCAGAGTCATCTCTGCTCCTAGTTCAGGTCCCAGCATTTCATAAGTGTTTCTAGCAGTGAGATGGGAAATGCTTTAATTTTCACGTTTTAAGAATGGTCTGGCAGAAGCAGAAATAATCTATGGATAGAACCACTGCAGACTTCACAATGATGGAGAGGAGATTGTCATAAAGAGACCACAAAGCTATACACTTGAATACGCACGTGCTTATGAGTTCAGTAGTAATGGGATGTGCCCTTTGCAGATATCCCTGGAGAACCAAGTTCCCTTTGGATGCCACTGGTAATGTTGCCCCCAGGTTTTTCTCTGCTCACATGTGAGGCCAGACTTTTCATTTTCTGCCTAAGATGCTCTAATCTCCTGTAATTGCAGCCTCCATCTTGAATGTGGGATTTAGACCATTAACTTTATATGGCATATTTAAAAAGTGATTCCAACAAATAGGTATTAGCCATTAAAATAACTTCTTGGTTAGTAAATAGATCCATTTAAAACTGTATTTTGATTTCTTCATTTAAAAATGAAATGGCATGGCTTTGTTTTCTTTTAAGAAGTCATAAAAAGAGACATGCTGTTCTTTCCTTCTTCACCCATGAATTTGATCTGCGTAGAGAATATTGGTAAGAAATGAATTGTGAAATTAAGTTGGAGAAGATATACAACATGTATGGGTATTATATAAATTTCTTTTGGTTGCAAGTAACAGGAAACAACTCAAAGCAGAAAGAAAATTTGTTTATTTGTATGTAACTGGAATAGGTGTAGCTAGATCTCGAGGAACTCAAATAATGCATCCAGAGCATGGTGTTCTGTCTATCTCATCTTTTTTTCCTTGACCTGAGGTTTTGTAAATAGTCATCTCCTCCTAGTAGTAAGATGGCTATACCTACTGTAGCCTTAGAGCTACTCAGGTTTAAATTTTAGCTTCAGTATTTTCTGGAGGATCTCATTTCCTGTATTTCTGGTTGTGCCATTTCTGAAATTACCTCTCTAGCAAGGGCAGTTCAAAGGCTCAGCAAGCCAGCTCCACAGAGCCAGGCAAAACACCTGCGCTGTGAAGTCTCCCAGCCTGGACCAGCCATACAGCTACAATATCACATCAGACTGGGTTCTTGGGTTTCAGTAGTCTCTTTGCCTTCCAATTTGTGCTGCTGTAGGCTGAAACTGTCTTGTCTCTCTGCCATTTGTATTTTCAGCCCAAGGTACACACCAGATATACATTAAATGCTCAATAAATATATCTGGAAAAAATTTAGTTTCATATTAAAGAGGCTGGATATTAATATAGCAACAATGTTGAACACATTACCAGCTGTAAAGTTTACATGAAATGCATATTTTAGAAACTATATGTGCATTAAATATGACATGCTACACATATTATGTGTCAACATATATCAGTTACGTGTATATAATATATGACATCATGCATTTGTATCTAATGTCTTATTTGCATTTATATAATAGATTATTAATCACTTATAATATTTAAATATTTTACTTTGATTTTAAACAAATGTTTAAAACTTTCACTAGGGTCTAAATTCTGTTACTTGCATTTTATGAAGCTATAAAATATAAACAATTTACCTCTTGACCTCTACACTCTTTAACATACTTTTTACTTTGTGACACTAAAATCACGATTATGAAATAAATTTTATTTAAACTTTTAGGCAACATTATTATAGCAAGTCTCAAAAATCTGTAATTCTATTTTTCAAAAAGTAATTTGGTTTTAGAACACTGAGCTGACAAGTAACTGACCGGCCATGACGGAAAGAAAATCTACCACTTGTTATCAAACTCTTTTTAATTTAACCAAAAGTGAATTTATCTTGTAATAAGGCATGATTCTTTACAATTCATGATTTCTCAAACATGACTTATGTAATTATTTTTCCCATAATTTTTCCGTCACTGATATTCTGATGGTGATAATGAGAAAACAATAGTGTAAACTACAGGAATATTGTCTATTTGACATAATGCCTTCTAGGGCTGATTTTTTTTTTTTGACTTATGCTACTTTTCTTATGCATTGTCCATCTTATTTTTTTAAATTTTATTAATTTTAATGAGAAAAAATAACAATGAGACCTGATATAATTTTGTATATGATTAAATTTCTAAATTTCTGTGTAAGGGGCTGGCGAGATAGCTCCGAGGCACAAGTGCCTGCTGGGCAAGTGCAAGGTCGTGAGTTCGAACCTTGATCCCACAATAAATAAATAAATAAATAAATAAATAAATAAATAAATAAATTTCTGTGTAAAAATGTATAATTTTTATCACATTCTTTAGGGATTTGTTAGACTATCATTGATAGATGGAAAATACCTGTTTTTCTTACAGCATAATTGTGCTGTCTTATATTTTTGTAAAACTTTTATCCATTTTCTATTTTGATGAAACAGGAATAAATTATATAATGCCAATATTTTTATATTTGCAAAAGAGTTTTTTTCTTTTTAAGTGTTTAATGTGTGAATTTTACTGCTTGAAATAGCAAGAGAACCACAGATGTGTGAGCAGAAGCAAATAGGTAATGAAAAATTACTTATCTGAAGTCTTAGACCTAGTTAGTGTCCAGATTCAGCTTCTAGGAATATAGGAACAAGTGTGAACTAAGTCAGCAAGTTACATAGGCTCCTTGAAGAGAAGCACTCCTTTGCAGTGACTTACTGGAACATAGTAGAGCACAGTGGTTGAGAACCTAGGCTTTGGATTCTAACTATCCTTGACTGTAGCTCTGTCCTCTTTCTCCTTAGCTCTCTGACTCGTGGGCAAGTCATTTAACTCTTCTGCACTTATCTATGAAGTGATTGCAATATTATTAACTTTTCAGAGTCTAGGTGAAGATTATATGCAGTAATCACACTGAGAAATGAATAAGGATGGCTAATGATATTTGCTCTTTTTGTTATATTCACTTCTTATGTTTTTTCAAGCATTAATGGAGTGAATAAGGTTGACAGTGTAAAACTTAATAACTTGTGAAGTATTACAGCAGGCAACATGACATGCTTCAGTCTTGGCTGGTATCTGCTATCTAAATGTCCAGTCAGACTTCCACAGGTGTAGTATATTGCCTGCAGGTCACATAGGTGACCTTCTTCTGTGCCTGATAGCTGCCCTGACCATGTGCTTCATTACTGCCAATTTCTTCTTGATGATTCTAGAATCCCCTCCTTTCCCATTTTTACTGCTAATACCCTTTCCCATTTTACTGCTAATACTTCAGAGAATCAACATTTTCTTTTTTTTTTTTTTTTTGCTGATTTTACCATGCTACCCTATTGACTACCCCTAATGAGCATGTTAATTCTATTACCTGTATTTTCAACCAGAGCAATTTTTGTGACAAATACTTCAAATAATGTAACACACTCGGTAGTTAATGTCATGGAATCCCCAAATTTTCTCAGAAAAGAGTGCTACTGCTGCAATGATTTAACCTTTTTCTATGACCTTCTTTGTATCCTTCAGGATAAGCTGTTTATAAGAGGAAACAGGATCAGAGATATTAAGCAAACAATCTGGAGACAAAATGAGAACCAAACTCAGATCTCTCTGCCCCACATTCCAGACCAGCAAGGTGATAATGTAGATCAAAGATCACTCAGTTACAACCCATTTGCTACATTTTACTCATTCTCTGGTGTGCCAATAAAGTTTTATTGACACACCACCAGACCCAATCACATGTCAATGGCTTTCATTCTAAAATAATAGTTGTGACAAAGACCATATGGCTCACTATCTGACCTTTAAAAAAATCGTACTTTGACTCAACAAATAAAGTGATAGATTTCAGGTTGTGCACAATGGAAAGCTCTATGGTCAACCTTCTGCCCCCTAAGTGAAGGTAAGTGAAATGCTACCTAAATGACCAGGAAAATCATTCAAGTAGTGAGGCCTGAATCTATAAGGTAGTGTTTGACTCCCCAGATAAGGACTGCCAAATCAGTTTGGCAGGTGGAAGATTGTCCAATCACTTATTTGTAAAGGCTTGCTTGCTGCATAATGTGGAAGAGCTAGGAAGCTAAGGAGATGGAAGGACTCTTCTACCTGACTGTGGTGAAGAACAGGTGATTGGAAACATCTGTGTGTGCCAGTGAGGTCAACCTATGGTGTATGTACCACAGTGGTCTTTTTGTATCATTGAAGTCTAAAGGGTTCTCCGTCACTGGCATATGTCATCTGCAGAAGCAGAGACTATGAGAAAAATGGTAAAATTTAGAAGCTAACATAGGGAATTGAGAAAGCAATTGAACAAAAGAAGTGAATTTTAACAAAGAAAGCTTGAGTACAAAACACTCAGAGCCAAAAATGACAGATATTAGCATAAATATTTGTGCAATTGCCTGTTGAATGCACTCAGGAAAGTTTACAATTGACCTAGTTGGTGGGAAAAATTAGAATACTAAATTACTCAAAAAATTGACCTGATGTTTAATTTAAATATGCCACAATTTTGAAAAGAACTTACCATGACTAATATTTTTTCACAAAAGCAAACTCTTCCTGTTCTTTGAGAATTGCCTGGCTTTTGTAAGACTAAACAGAGAGAGGCAGGTAGCATGGGGTATGAGGATGTGTTGTCTGAGAGCAGAAAAAAGCTGTGTTTAGAATGTGCCAGGACCATGCTGACTGTAAAGCCTTAGACTCAGGTATGGTTCTCCTTCCATACAGGCAAAGAATGGGTAACTGCAAAATGACACTGGAGTGGCTGGGAGAGTAGGTGAAGCTGCCAGAACCTACCATCTCATTGTCTCCCAGCCAGAGTGTACCATGGGCTCATTTATTGTGCTTTTGCTTAGTAGTGTCCAGTGATACCACAAAGGACTTGTGGAGATCTTTGGGTTCCTTTCTGTGATGAAATGAAGTGGAAACATGGATTCCTTTTGATTTATTCCTTGGTGATTTGATTAACTTCTGACTAAGGCCTGCTGGAAACTCTGCACTAGAATGATGACACAGAGATGATAAACATGAAAGAGACTAGAAAAATTATACATGAGTCAGTTTTTATCTTTGTGGCAATAGCTAGGCCAGAGCTGAGTGAGCAATTGGAGAGGATTAAAGAGAAGAAAAAGAAGGAAGAAGGGAAGAAGGGAGGAGGAAGAGATTGAAGGCAAAGATGTAAAATTGGTGCGAAGACCTCATTTTTCTCAAGGAATCTGAGATTGAATAGGTAGTCCTGCCACACAGTTTTAAAGAAAACAAAAGTGCCACAATCCAATTGTCGTAGCACGTTCTTTCCTTTCATCCACTGCATGCAACAAGTGAAACAGCACAGAACATGGGTTGATTCTCCTCCATACAAGGGGATCTGAATATCTTTAAGTCCCAGGTTAGAGCGACAATGCATCACCTCTTGCATGCCCTGCTATGGATTTCATTTAGATCTGGGTGGCAAAATCACTTTAGAACTGAGAGACAGTTCCACTTGGGCTCAAATTACACTCACTTCATTAGTAGCATTTATCATTACTCTAGTAATAACCACCATTCACACAAGGCTCACTATGCTATACACCACACACTCTGCTCAGGATTTACATTCATTGCTCTTTTAACTCCCACAATCATTCTCCAAGGTAGGTCATTTGTCCATTTTTCAGAAGATAAATTTTCATAGATTATGAACCTAATTTTTCCAAAGTCATTTGACAAAGTGTCTGGTTCATATATCTATTCCAATTAAAGTTTGCCATGTTCCAGGTATTACTCTTCTTTAAAATTTAATACGTGAATTTGATGGCCAAGGCAAATACTGATAATTGCTAAATACTATAGAATTATATTATTCGGATTTTCAAGCATGAAAAGTAAAATTTGTGTCTGGAATAAAGATTCACCTGAGTTAAGGCAAGCCAGTTTCCATCTCTGTTATGTATTTTTAAAGAAGCCAGGTAATTTATGTGGACATTGTATGCTTATGTCACTGCTTTTTCTGCATGTTTTATTTGAGAAAAATGACCCGTGCAACAGTTAAAGTTCATAGGCAAACAGCATATCGTTCCTACCACAGGAAGCTGAGTCCCTTAACCCAGATCTACAGCTGGAGGTACCCACCTCATTCATTTAGACTGACAGATGCCAGTTGCTCTGCAGGGATATCACCTTGGACCCTGCCTAATCCACATTCTTGAAAACTCAAAAGGATAGCTTCTTTCATTGATATTTATTTTCTATGTTTAACACATGTCAGAGGAGACGTTAACTCACTACTTGGATTTCACAGGGCTCAACTTTGACCGCATTGAAAACTGAGACATAACCTTCCTTCCAAAGTTCTCTGGGTGAAATTTGCCACCAATTGAGGTCTAGGATATAACTGAAAGAATCTGTTTTATTGTTGTCCTGGTCTGATGTGCTGGTGGAATTTCTCTTAACCTATAATTAAAAGTTAATCGGTTGGCAGTTGCTATTAAAAGGGCTCAGAGCATAAAAGTAGAGACCTGGGTGTTACAGTTTGTGTCTAAATGTGTCCCCAAAGTCTTATGAAGTCATGGGGAAGGGCTTCTTCAGGGTTGGCTGAGTCTAGAATTTGTGACTGATACATAATACAGTGATGGAATTTAGGGTGCTGGGATGGAGGCTCAGCGATTGCCTGATCATTCCCCTGACTGGACTGGCACGGTCCTATTTCCAGAAGTCTGGATAAGACACAAGAACAGAAAGAGGCTTTTTCTCCTTTTGGTCTTGTTGCTTTGGCTGTTATTTTTCACAATGAACTGTTGTCCTCTGCCATGCTACCCTGCTTTGGAGTCACTCAATTATGGACTGAAACTTCTGCAAACTGTAAACCAAATAAGCCTTTCCCCTTTAACTGTGAGTGTTAGGCATTTTGTCTCAGTAGTGAGAAATGTAGCTAAGACAGTGGGCTTACACATTATGCATCGAAGGTCTAAAAGACTCAAGTAGGCTCCTGGATAGACATGCTGAAAGTGCTTTGAATATTAAGGAATCCTGCTTGAGGCTACATTGGGCAAGTCTGGTAGTGTAAGTATTTGTTATGGGTTATATCTAGTTGTCCCCCCAAAGCCTCATGTAGTCATTGGGCGGGGACTTCTATAGATTGAGAATTGACTCATGAGTCATTGGGATTATGTGTTTTAGTACTGATGGGATTATTGGTTTGAGTAGGACTGGGACTATGGGTATGGTCTAGGGCGGATATCCTAAGGCATAGAGCCTGATAGGAATTTAAAGAGAGACAGAGAGACAGACTAGAGTTGTTGCTCTGCTACCAAGTTTGGCTGGCTGCCTCTGTCACTGTTTTGTTGCTGTTCCGCTGCCATGAACTGGATGCTCTCTGTCCTGCTTCACTCAATCTTGGGCCAGCCGAATATGGACTGAAACCTCCAGTAACTGTGAGCTAATAAGCCTTTCCTTCCTTCATTTTGAGTGTCGGGTATTTGTCCCAGCAATGAGTAAAAAGTAACTAAGACAGTATTACATTTGAAATTACAATAGTGGTAACAAAAATAAAATTTATGAATGGATAGCATTCTGTCTTTTCTTGAGAACTTACATTGAGCAGCTGCTCCTAGATGTTGGAGCTATAACCCTGGATTAAATGAAGTCCCTGATCATGCATAGCTTATCATTCAGGGAACTCATATTTTATTGGCTTGAAGCCATTTCTTATTTTTTGATTTTAGCTTCTCCTAACTCCATGATGAAGGCTGGTCAAATTTCAAATGCATTTTAGTGGTCAGGAAACAAACTTGATGTACTGGACCTGAGCTCCTATGACTTAAAATAATAATAATAATTGTGTGTGTGTGTGTGTGTGTGTGTGTGTGTGTGTGTGTGTGTAAAAGATACCATTTTAAGTTTAAGTATGTAATTCTGCATATTCAATTATATTCACATTATTGTGTAGCCATTATCACCATCCATCCTGTCTCTAGGACTTTTTCCTTATCCCAAGCTGGAGCTCTACATATTTAAATAGTAATCCTTTCAATTAATAAGTTTCCTATTAGTATAAAAAAGCACTTTATAAGACAATTAACTTATAAGGTGAAAATCTTTATTTTGGCTCATGGTTTTGGGGGTTCCAGTGAAAGACTGATTCATGTCATCACTTTGGTCCTCAGGGGCTTGCACATGTTATTCGGATTTCACGGACAGCAGAGAAAGCTGCTTTTCTCTCAAGCCAGGCAACAAGAAACAAAGAAAAGACTAAGTTCTCACATCTACCTCTGAGGGCCTGTGAGCCTCTCAGAATGTTCCACTTCCTACAGGTTCTACCACCTCCCCAAAATACTTTAGTGTGTGGGACTTCTGAAGACCATTTAGATTCAAACTACATCAACAAAAACAATGCATTCAGCCATCCAAAATCCTCTAGATATCAAGTGTTTGAACAGTGCTCCAAAGCCCAAGTCCAAAGCCTCCTTGGAGCCTCCAGACAAAGTCAACTGAGAACATCTGTAGAAATTAAGCAGCAAGTTGTACTTTCCTAGGGTACAGTTCTGGAGCAGGCATAATGTTAACATTCCTATTCTAAGAGAAAGGAATAGGAAAACATTAAGGCAGGATCACCCCAAAGACCAAAATGCAGCAGGACAAGCAGTCTGACATGGCACACTGATCGGAGGGGGCTTCCGAAAGCTTGAGCACCCCATCCCTGTGATTTAGTTAGTTTCAGCCCCTATGGCCACTGTCCCAGGCAGGTTTTGTACATTCTCTATGGCTTTCCTAAGCAGCATTATTCATTGCTAGTGCCTAGACCCTTCTGCAGTCTTTTTTTATAGTTTATCTTTCCTTTCACAGCTCCATCCACTGTCCTATTGAGAGCTGCTTATAGGGGTTTTGACACAACGTACTACCTGTCTTCCTAGGCTTTGTTCCAAATCATTATGGAAGCTGTCATGATCCTGCAATTTCTGTGTTGTATGCCAGCAAAATTGGCAACATGTAGGCCATGCCAAGGTCTGCTGCTAGCAAAAGCTGTGCCCAGGCCCACTTAAGTGACAGTTGTAATGGCTTCTGAGTTATTTGCCAGCTAAACATGGGGAAATGAATTCCTAGGTGGTTTGGGCCATTCAGGGTACCCCGGGACTCTTTATGCAAAAAATTCTTCCCTGGGGAAACGTTTGGAAGAAATTTCCATTCCCACACCTGTAAACGTATGATGGTTAAGACGTGCAGGTTTCTGAGGTGCCTTAGTGGCTTCTTTCCTATTTAGTGGATGTGAAACACTTGCTTTCTTTTTGTAATTGCCAGCGACTTTAGCCTTCTTGGCTATACATTTACATGTGAATCTTCTTCTGGCAAAATTTTCTAGATCTTTCTGTTCTGCTCCTCTTTGCTCCCAATTGTCACTGTAAACACGGCTAAATGCAATCAGTACTGTCCATGCTACTGCGAGGATGCTGTGCTGCCTTGAAATTTCCTCTGTAAAGTAAACTAGTATGTCACTCTTAAACTTGGTCTCTCCAAGTATCAGTACATTGAAAATACACATAAATTCTTTCCCATAATGTAAAGAACTAAGTTTCTACTCTGGTTCCGAGTAGAGTCCTACATCCATCTAGAACCTCATTAGTGTAGCATTTACTATCCACGTTTCTATCAGCACTTTGGCCTGAGTCCCTGTCAGAATTGCCCAGTAAGTCTGCTTAAAGTAGTGTAGACTTTCTTTTGCCTGCTTCTGCAAACTTTCAGTTTCCTATAACCAGGTGTAAAGGTTCTCCCAAAGTCACCACTGCCATTGCCATACCAAAGCCTGCCCCGTTCCTCAGTACCAATTTTCGGTGTTAGTTGGGTTTCCGTCACTACAGTGACACAGTTCAGACAATAAACTTGTAGTACTAATTTGGGTTCATAATTTTCAAGTTCCAGTTCATGACTGATTGACTTCAGTGATGTGTGCTAGGCAGAACAATGGTACAAAAATGTGGCAGGGCTTAGTCACTCACTTTAAAGTCGGGGAGCAGAGAGAAAGGATGAAACCATGTTCCATCATCTTCTAACTCCTGCGTACAATGATAAAGTCCTTTCACAGGTCCTGCCACCTAAAGGTTTCACTGTGTCCATTAATGTCACCTAAAGAAGCAAATCGTGAGACTTGGGCCTTTGGGAGTCACTCAAGATCTAAACCATAGCAATCTTCACCTCTCCTTCCTCTAGCTCCCAGTGACCACTATTCTACTTTCTGACTATATGAAATATGTCATGTAAGAGCAATTGTGCAGTATTTGTCTAGCAATTGTGCAGTATTTGTCTAGCAAGTTTTTTTTTTATGTATTTAGTACAGGGTCTTCAAGGTCTTGCTACATAGACCAGATGTCTACTGATTCTCCTGTTTTCATCCTCCCAAGCTCGGATTACAGACATGTGCCACCACACCCAGCTCAATCACTGTCTCAGCACACCCCGAGAATGGGACCAGCATGGGAACTGGACTCCAGGCAGCTGAGCTCTGCCTAAGCAGGCACTTTAATCCACTGAGCTATCTGTCCAGCCCTGTCTGGCAAGTCATAGAACATGTTATCATTTCCTTCCTTTTAAAGTCAAATAATATTCCACTGCATGTGTATTATCCTACACTTTTCTCATTTGTCAATGGATCCTTGGATTGTATGTATCTTTTGCTTATTAGCATTTTGCTGCTATACACACAAGAATATAAATACTTGTCTGAGTCTCCTATAGTTATGTTGACTTATTGCTCCAAAAAGGAACTGCTGCATCAAATGGTAATTCTATTTTAAGTTGTTGCGAAACTACCATATAGTTTTCCATGGAGACTGTATGACTTGGCAGCTCTGTGCTCTTTTGATGACATCTCAATGCCTTGGAGTGGTAAAAAAAAAAAGGGAAACAGCACTGTCCATGTGGTGATGCTGCAGAGGACCTAATGCCCCTGTTGTGTATCAGCTGAACTCACACTTATGTCCCATGGGCCATGACAGTTTTCAAACACCATGCCTGCTTTGCTGCTAAAAATACATCCTGAAAAAGCAGGCATGTTTAACTTTTAGCACACTTGCAATTTGATGAAATATTAGTGTTTTTAAGGTGTCAAAACAAATGACATAATGCCAGTATTCAGAAGCTCAACTGTGTGTGAGATCAATTGCTTTTGTTTTCTGCTAGACACATAGTAGCATGTTTAATGATTGGATATGTTCATTGGGAGTTGTGTGTTTAACCAGCTCCATGCGCAAAAGCCCACAGGATAAGGGAGCACCTCTTTGTCATCACTCTGGGTTTTTCTTGTTTTTATCATTCAAAGATTTATTAAGAATTGAGTAAAAAAATTGCAGTTCTGTGGAGTTCTCTTACTTCAAGTCTGATACGGTCATTCTTTGAGAAGCCTGTGCATGTTGTGGCCAAAAAGGTGCTGTACAGCTGCCTCTTCTTTAAAGTTTCACAGGTATCTGTATGGTCACCACTGCCTAAGGATTTATGCAGTTGTGACTTCCAGAGTGGTTAAAGCGGGCTTTGGCAAATGTACATCTTTCATTGTCTTATAATTGGAGGCTTGGCTTTTCTGCTTCAGAACTGTGTCTAACTTTGTTGGTGTGTGGCAGTTTTGTAGACTCCCTCAGAGGTGACCCAGTATGAATCATATCCTTATGCATTTCTCTCCTCTTGACTGTGGCAGGACCTGTGAGTTACTGCCAGTTAGTAGAATATGGCAAAGGTGATAGATTATTTGTTTCCTTTATTTGGTCATATTTTATAAGAGTCTCTCTTAGTAGACTCAAAGCGAGATTATTCTGCTGGACTTGAAGATGTTGAACTGTGAGATTGGTGTGAGAGGATCGTGTGGCTTAGAAGGGGATGTAAGAGTGGACTCGGTTGATAGCCAACAAAAAATGAGAACGTTAGCCAGTCCTACAGTCACCGAGACTGAGTTCTGCCAACTATGTGAGCTTGGAAGAGGACACCAAGTTCCAGAAAGGAATCTGGGCCAACACAATGATGGCAGCCTAGTAATACCCTGAGCAGAGGACTAAGTTAAGTCATTTTCAAACTCTTGACCTTTGGATATTGTAGCACAATAAATTTGTGTTGCAATATCCAATTTCTAAATTTCTGTATTTGTAGCAATTTGTCACCTAACAACAGACGAGAATAGAATCAGGCATGCTCATAATATTACATTCCCATTTCTTATTCCTTTCATGTTTAAGTTGTTTTGTTTTTACCTATTTCCTTCTACTGTGAACTCTACTTAATTGGGCTATCAATCAAGATGTTCCCACTCCCTGCAGACAAAGTAGAGCTGTACAACCCAAATTAGGCCACTCAGCTGTTTTTCCTCAGGAATCTGAATCTGGAGAACAATCCTGAGGAGTCTGGCTGTGTGTGTAGCTGATTTTCTTTTCTTTTTTAATCCCAGTAGCATTGCCCTAAAATACCCTTGTTATTACCAGTTTTGGAAATCTCCTATTTCCTTTCTTGTCAGTTCCTATTCATCACATTTTTGTTTTCATTCTGAGAGCCCAACTAGTAGATTCTTCAAATAAATTAACCCTTCTGCTTAAATTAAGCAGCCTAGTTGTCTTGGTTGCAGTCAAGTAATTTCAATTGATACGTACAGTTTGGTCATGAGCTCCTTGAACTTTCTTTGTCTCTCTGGGCATCTTGAGCATTCTAATCATTGAAATGATAGGTTTTCATTATTAGAAGACTGGAAATGAGGCATGACAATTTTCAAATTATCTTCTTAGTTTTAGGAAAGACAATATTTTTGACTAGGTCTCATGAAGAAGATACTTCAAAAGGATCAATCACACATATCTATTGTGTGTGAAGATGAAAACATAATTCTTTTTTTCTCTTGAGAAAGAAAAGTACAGAACAGCTGTCAGCAAAAGATTTTCTAATTGTGCAGAGGAAAAGGAAAGATCAGTAGGAAGTGTGGATTTTCTTGATCTTCAAAGTTCAGAGTGTAAAGAGCTCTTTCTCCTGGCCTGAAACAATGAAGACAAAGACAAAATCTTCAAGCAAATGAAAACTTAGGAACAGACTATAAATAAGGATTAAAAAGCAGAGGGAACTACAACTTCACTAGTGGGATTTTTTTAAATCACTATTTAATACAAATATTTTCTTTCCTTTTTGTTGAAAATGTCTATGAAAATTGCTGTGAAGGTCTTCCTCTCTTGTATTTATTTGAGATAAATACAAATTCAGATTATATTATTTACAGAGGAGGTTGTAAAAAAAAGTTAAAAGGAGGCTGTTAATGCTTTTCGTGCAGTATTCATAATATCCTGTCAACAATGACACTTTTTTTCTTAGTTGAATTTGTTGAATTAGAACTAAAGGTTATTTTTTTCACTGTAATCCTAAGAATGACCATATTAACACTGGTCTGACAAATCTTTGCTAATGGTTTTACAAGACCCCAAAAACCATAAACATTCAACACTGTTAGAGCTGGGGAACAATTTTAAGGCAAATTTATGTCAATGAAAGAGAATGAATCACAGTAAAGAAAAGGTTATAAAGAAAACACAGAAAAGAAAACCAATAGCTGAATAGGAGATTTTTATGAAACTTCAGTGCATTCAGCTTTGCTCTAGGGTCAGTTTTAGCTGCATTATATAAAGTTTATATTGTCAATTTTCCTATTACAAAAACAGTTGAGGTTTTGTTTTAGGATTGCTAGAAGAAATAGCTGGTGTTTTTATAATATTTCCTTTGTAATGTAAAACTGAACATGGTCCTTTACAAGATTTCCTTCTCTTTCACACACATTCTAGGGTAGATTAAAACGAAATCAATCAATCTTAGACCTCAGTAAATGTCAAGATTTCATATGGGCAATCTTTGACTTTGCTGTCAGATCATTTTTTTTTTCTTAGAAAAATGAGTTTTCTGTTCTATTTCATTTCACCAATAGAGATTCGATTGAGTCTGGAACACATGTTGTGTGCCATCCAACAGGATCCCAGTCCCCGCTGTCATCTCCTACTGTCATTAAGTAAATGAACTCTCATCTTCCAACATGTTTGAAAGTTGTCAAGAATTTTATAATTAATCATGTAAAGAAATAAAGTCATAATGAGATATGCTGCTTTTCCTCGGTTGTAGCTTAGAAGCGCCATGAAATGCTATTCCCATTTTTCCTCAACTGTCTTCAATAGTCTGTCCCATGATATAGACAGAATCACTAGAGACTGGCATTGTAGAGTTCATAGATTATATTCAAATCATATCTTATGACTGAAATATTAAGGATCCAGCAGGTGTAGAAATAGATTAATTTTTGGTTCAGAAATGGTATATACATTATTCTTTCTGTCTTGATTTTATTATAATTTTGGTTAAATTGCTTTTTAAGAGAAGTGTATTTTGACACCATGACTTGACTCCTCCCAAAAGCTTGTCACTATCTCTCCCTGTGCACTGGCTGCATTGACTGAATAGATCTAAATCCACATAAGCAGAACTAAGATCTTTGTGCATGGAGATCTAGAACTGTTATTTTTCAACTCTTTGTTCCATTTTGTTCTCACAATCAGGACCTTCAAAGTGAAACCTTGCCAAAGATTTTCCAGTAAGTCTCTAATATGAACTCTGAGACCACTCTGAACGAATTCCTTTTTATTTTTATGTGGAAATTTTATCTATCTATCTATCTATCTATCTATCTATCTATCTATCTATCTATCTATCATCTATGTTATGGCTGGTTCAGCCTGCCCCAGGGATGGGGCTGGCATAGCATTTAGTGCTGGGTATCAAACCTCAGTCCCTGCAGTTGCCTAAGCTTGCCTAAGCAGGCACTTTAGGCCTCTGAGCTATCTTGCTAGCCCCTGTGGTCATTTTATTGAAAGTGCTCCTATTAAGCTCATGTGTCTCTCAGGACTTGATAGATGCCTTTTGTTTTGTTTTAAATATTTTACTGAAAGTAAAACTATGTTAATATAACTCTCAGCTGCTTTCTAGAGCAACCATCTAAAACAATCTTCATTTAAACCCCATTTCTTAAGGCAAGAAGTGTCTATCATGTGAGATTGTGACCTGGACTGTTACTGACTGCACTCTGGCATGGAATCCTGACTGTGTGTAGCATCCCTAAGCCATGAGTCTTTTGTAAGCACAAGTTTTCAGTCCCAAAGAAAATCAGTCCTGAGGAAAATCCCACACTTCTCTTTTTCCCTTGTGGAGCACTGTTACAACCTGCAGGCTTTTTGATTCATTGTCCAGAGGGTTTAAGGTGCAGAGCAAGTCAGCAATATTTGGAATGTGCTAATGCTTTCTGAGGGACCATGTTGATTTTTTTCCTTAGGATTGTTAACAAAATTTACTCTTCTAAAATTAATTTTCTCCTGAGTTTATACTTGCTATAATACTTTTTTAAAAAAAATAGGCATTTCCAGGGAGAATTTGGCAGTGATTTTTATTGGACAGGAGGATATCATTATTTATTCAGATTTTTTTTTCCAGAGGAAAATATCCTGATGTGAGAGATCATCCGCCTATTTATTTTGGGCACAGGAAAATGTAAAATGAACTTGTGAAGTGTGTGTGTGTGTGTGTGTGTGTGTGTGTGTGTGTGTATTATACTCTAACCTATATGAAAGGCTGCAAGTGTTTATAAGCCTTAGAAATTACAGAAATTATTATATTTTGTTGCTTATGGGAATCTCAAGACCTGGAAGTATCTCACCCTGTTGTACCATTTGGAAATCACTACTGATACACTGAGATTAAAAGATAAAGAGGAGCGGTCTCAGGCCAGCCTATTTTATAGCCTCCCTGGATGACTTCCCTGTTTCCCACCTCTCTCTCTATCATACTACATCTTTTCTTGCATTAAAGATTGATCAGTTTCTACTTTCTTCTTTTATTTTCCTCCCGGTCTCAAAACTCATCTTCCCTCACCAGGAAGACAATTTGTATAGTGTGTGCACCCATGCACGGCTGACTGTGCTGCTCCATAGAGGTACAAACTGCACTGTGATCTTTAGACATGGTCATATCAATAGACACAGGAGCTATGATAGCAAAGGATCCCCAGGGGAAGATTGCAGAGACTTAGTCATACTGTAACACAAAGTTTTCTAACTTGTGTCAGAAAAGCCATTATTACAAAGCACATAGTAGAGAAAATAAAATGTAAAGTGGTTAAAGGTTAAAGCTCCCAGCCCTAGGACCATAGGGAGTGTCTTGGAGCCCCCTCTACCCATTATGCTCAAGGGTGGATAGCAGTTCTCATAGAAGAAATGCAAATTCAAGAAGCAAGCCTTGCTCTAATGTGTCATGAAATGGAGGACAGAGAAGAGAATGCTAGTTAATGTTTAAGAAATGAAATTATCTAAGTATTTCCATGCAAGTCTACATTAATATATGGAAACTATTAGAAATTACTGGTGACCTTGAGACTGCTCACAGGTTGACAGCGTGACCCTTGGTGGCTCTTTAGATTCTGATGATCACTTGAATTACATCATTAATTTAATCTTGATGTGAATTTTATCTACTTAGTAGTCTGATCAGTTGTTCTTTTGCTAACAGTTTTGCTTGCATGTTGAGATAAATAAACGTATTTATCACCCTTAGGATTAGCAAGTGCTAATAAAGTTGCTGCTGCATGCATTTTAGATTTGCTTTGATAACAAAGACATCCTAAATATATTGCCAACAGTTTGGTTATCTCGCAATCCAGCAAGAAAAGTAAAGATATGAACGTTATTACAGTTGTCAGCAATCAAGTTCAAAAGGCAGTATATGCTATATTTGTTATCAGTATACTTTCTGTTTTAGATTGAAGTTCTACTAGGTGTATGTATTGTATGTATGTGTTGTGTGTCTTAATACATAAATTATTTGTGTTCATGGAAATTTTGATGTCATTTTTTGGATGAAATCATTTTAAAGATTATTTCAGGTTATATACCTGACATAACCAATTACTGAACATAAAATCTATTTCTTGCTTTGTATTACATTTTATATACTATTTGAATTCTTTTGTCTAATATACAATGTTTATTAAGCTCTGTGTTTCAAGTACTTAATATTTAACTGGTTTCCTGAATAAACTAATATGTGGCTCTCTTCACATTTAAAGTATAAACTAAAATATATTTAATTTATTCTTAGGCTTCTATTCCTTTCCCATTACTTTTTTTTTTTTTTCAAACTGTACTTGGGTTTGAACTCAGAACCTCATGCTGACCAGGCAGGTGCTTTTGCCGCTGAACCATCTCCCTAGCCTCGCACTAATTACTGTTAGATCTATCATTCCTTTTTTCATTTTACGCATTTGGCACAGGGTCTCACTAGCTCAGACTCATAGTGATCCTCCTGGTTTTCAGTCTCCCCAGCACTGAGATTACAGGTGTGCGCCACCACACCCAGACAGACTGTATCTGTCATTCTTTATCTTTCTGCCTTATGATGATTGTATCAAGGTAGATTTGTATTCATAAATGATTACCCTCAGGGGGCTGGGGAGATAGCTCCATGGCACAAGTGCCTGCCTGGCAAGTGCAAGGTTGTGAGTTCAAACCCTGGTCCTGCAAAAGAAAGAAAGAAAGAAAGAAAGAAAGAAAGAAAGAAAGAAAGAAAGAAAGAAAGAAAGAAAGAAAGAAAGAAAAAATATGATCATCCCCTGCCTTAAATTCTTAACACTTTAAAAAATCTAGTTTTTTTCCTAAAATAATACAACATCATTGGCTACTTCAGGGCTTATGCCACTGAATCTTTTTCAGACTGTGTTTTCAACACTTGTGACATGTGACAGTGTGTGCTTTTTTGTCTTACTTGCTGTCAGTGTGAATATTCACATCATACCTATAGCAAGCAGAGAAGCTGTCTGAAAGACAGGTCAACTGATACTGAAGTTTCTGGGTTTTTTGGTTTTAGGTCTTCTCCTTGACCTCTCCCTGGATTACTTCAGTCTTTGCTTCCATATTTTTCTCCTCCTTTTCTGCCTCCCTCTTTTCCTTCTCACTTGCTGCAAGTATTCTATGAATAAAAGCAAAATAAGACCATTTAAAATTCAATCTAATTATATCTGCTTCTATCTTTTGGACAGGGCATATGCAGGGGGAATAGGGATAGATTGTGCAGATTATTTATTTTTAAATAATGCCTTGAGCTATTTGAATTATATATTTAGCTCAAATTTTCTTAAGTTTTAGCATCTATTATCTTTGTTAATGCTTACCATGTTCCATTTTACTTATTTCTGTCTTTCACATAAAAAACACTTCATGTATTTATCACATTGAGAACATCTAGATAATTTTGAAAGTCAGGATGAATTGAAAGTGTTTGTCATTGCTAGACCAAAAAAACGAAAGTGTCAAAGCACTGATATTTCCCTAACTAGAATCATGATTTCAAACAAGAACTATGTGATAATTGCACAGAACTGTTACTGCATTGAGTTGAATACTGTCATTGTTTTCCTTACAATGAGAAAAAGAAATTAATATGCAAGAGAAAAAAAGAAACTAACTCAAACACACCCAATTTCTAATGCAGGTACTTTATGCTACACATTTTAAGGAACTATTGTTTGTATTTTCAATCTCACATTGTATTGAGTGTGTTTTGTTAGCACATAAATATGATAGCTTAAAATTAGCATTTTCATTGTGCTAAAACAAATGAAAGGGCCCAAGGAAACTTAAGTCTCCTTTTAAGCCACTTGTCCTGTTTTCCCCTCAATGTAATAAGTTTCTTTGTGGCCCTGGCATTAAAATGCTTCCAAATGGTTATTGGTTCACGGACATTAGGTTCTATAATACAATTTTCTCCATCATCTGGATGTCTCGCTGTTTGTTTGAAGGCCCATTCCTCCATTATCTGTGCCCTCATGAGCGGTGAGGGATGAGCTTGAGTGAACTTGGGAATAGAGCCAGTTGTTTCCTCTGCTGCATTACACAGAAAGTGAATCAGCGACAGGCCCACAGTGGCAAATTTACCAAGCAAAATGTTTGTTGTCTTGACATTTTGACTCACTATTGGCAGCAAAAGTCACCAGAAGGTACTTTTATACTTGCTTCATAATTATTTGATTAAATAGTATTGTGGAATAGAAATAAATGTTTTGTTTTGTTACTTAAGCTTTAATCCTTTTAGTAAACTGAAGCGTATGGTGCCAATAGTGTTCATGATTTTATTGAGATTGCCGTCCATTTTTCATTATTATAAAGCTTTACGCACAATGCCTTCTCTCCGGGTGTTGCGTTTCTCCTCTGGAAAAAAAGACAGCATCTTTCACTATACCTCAAGCTGAATCAGACTGAGTAACAGCACCTCTTCATGAGTTTTCGGCTTTCAGTCTCTGAACTAGGAAACTTTGGTTAGAGCCACATTCACTGAGCAAATATAGAGAATGAAAGTCAGCCTTTGCAGCGTAAGTCTAGCCAAATCCTGAGCTACTGGAAGCATTTGAACAAGTGTGGGTAGGAAATGTGTCTTCTTCATGCTGAGTTCAATTCTCCGAATAATTTAGGGCTCTGTTCCTCCAGAGGATTTAATAAATAGTCACATACAGTTCTATAAATTTAAATTTAGTGGAACTGAAGTTTGCAATTCATTTTTCAATAGTTATGACTATATTTCGGTGCTCAGCAGTCACTTTTGGTTCTGTTAAGGTCAGGGAGGCCTGAGATGCTTTCTGTAGCTGCTACCTAAAGAAATCCCCAGAGCTCAAGCTCTTGGAAGCACATGGCACTCATCTGGCAGCCATGGGGAAAGTCAGCCTTAGGAAACAAGTAGGGGCCAAGGGCAGCAGAGAGGCAAAAGGGAAAAAAGCTGCTCTTGGTACCACCAGAGATGCTGTGTTTACACTGTGCAAAGCTGGCCCTGTATGTGGTTCTGTGCTTGCTAATACCGTGGCTACAGCCAAGAAGCTGCCAGGAAGTTAAAGTGGGGCTAGTCCAAATGGAGGGACACTTATACATTGGATTTCTAAGAGTTAGGATCAATATAAGATGGCAAAATATCTTATTAATCATTTTTACATCGATCACATGTTCAAAAGACAATAGTTTGATAGATGTGTTAGATTAAGTATAATATGCCAAGCTCATTTATCTTTTTGATTTTTTATGTAATTAGTAGAAATTGAAATCACATGTTGGACACCTTTTATTTCTGTGGGACAGGTATACTCCCAACAGGTAAATGACTTTAACCAACGAATTTGTTCTATTCACGTCAGCTTGAATCATGTTTTCTTCTACTTACAACATAAGGACTTCTAATCAATGCTTGTCCTAATGTCCCTTTGTAAACTTTAATTCTGCCCATTTGGTCTCACAGCTGTGATACACATACAAGTGCATGTGTGTACATACACTCACACCACCAGGCACATAGAAATATATATATATATATATATATATATATATATATATATATATATATATATATTTTTTTTTTTTTTTTTTTTTTTTTTTTTTTTTCTTTCTTTTTTTGGTGGTGCCAGGGATTGAATTTAGGACCTACACTTTCCAGGCAAGCACTTATTCCACTGAGCTAAGTCCACAGCCCCAACTCCCCAGCCCCACACAGTGCTTTTTCTTTCTGAGTGTCCATCACTGTGCAAAGTTCACTTTTGTGAGTCTTGATTTTTAAATATGCAATACCAATTTTTTAAAAAAGATTTGTAAGCTATTTCCATCACTTTGCTGTAGAGATTACTTTCTGTGTTTTTTTCACTTGTGTCTGTACATAAATTGTCAGGTTTTTTTTAATTTATGCCTATGCCACTTTTCTGATCCTTTCCTTCTGACTATTAAATAAATAGCTTTAGTAGGACTTAGTAGGGCTATGTGTCAGTGGTGACAGAGAGCAAAAAGAAAATTATCCAAAGGAAATGGATACACTTTAAACTGTCAGAGTATATTTTACACTATAGGAAAGATAGTCATTACCAAACATGTCAGTAGAAAGGTTTCATCTGAATTTTTATACACGCATGTTCAATTTTTTAGTTCTTTTTATTTTTTTTTAAATGTATTTAGTACAGAGTCTACAGGATCTCACTATGTAGATCAGAGTCACAGTGATCCTCCTGTTTTTAGCCCCCAAGTGCTGGGATTAGAGGTGTGCAACACCAGGTCTAGTCTCAGTGCACCTTGGGGGCAGGGCCAGCATGGCACTCTGAGGATCAAACCCTGGTCCCTGTACTCTGCCTAATCAGGCATTTTGTCTAGTTCTTTTTAAAGGAAGGCAAGTGTAAAAGTATAAGCTTTGAAATAGGAATAAAATCACTGAATTATCAGTTTCCTAAGGGTACTTTCTATAAAACGTAGATTGTGAGACACTACATATTGAAATTAAAAACATAAACTGGACCTTATCAAATTGCTTCTAAATATAAGAACACATTCATTAACAATAGGATGAATAAATTTTCCTACCAGCTATAGTTATATTTTATATGATTCTTTTTTATATATAATTATTCTTAAAGTTTTAAGATACACCTTTTTTCACAAAAGCAGTAGTTTTAGTGTAAATTGAATACAAATCTAATACACATTGTTGCTTTTAGATTTTTTTCCAGTTCTTCAGAATATCAGTCATTTACTGAAATAGTGGCCTCATTTCAAACCTGTTCTCTATTTCGTTTGATGCCTTAGAGGAGGAAGGTGCTACATGTATTTTAATTCCTTATTTGTGAAGTAATAAATGACTATCATATCTTGAAATATCAATAATAATGTCAATATCATTTGAAAAGCACATATCCACTGTGGTCTTTTTTTTACCCTAACTTTCAAGTAGAATTATAATCAATGAATTATTCATTAGGGTAGCTTCAGAGTTAGTTGGTAGGGAAGGGGGCAAATCTATGGGTGAAAAGGAAATTATTTGATTAAATCATGTGGTTTCCACCAATTGCTATTGTATGGCTTCTGTGAAATAATTTTTATTTTAATTATAGAAAATTTTCAATCCAAATAGTTGAATTTAACTGTATGAAATTTTATTTCTTTATCTTAAGCTCCTGTTATCTGGATTCTTACTTAGAGACCTTCGTTTGCATATGGGACCAATATTGATGAATATGATAGAAAACTTAGTTTTAAACATTGGTTTTCAACCAGCAAATTTTCTGAAATTGTCCTAGACCAGCAGAAAATTTATACCATAGTAAGTGTTGCGGTTTGTATCTAGTTGTCCCCTCAAAGCCTCATGCAAGTCCCTGGAGTATCTTCTGGAGTTTGCAATTAGCTCCTGAACTAATGCTGGGATTAAGGGCTTGAGTGCTACACCTGCCCTGGGGTGGATAATTTGCATACAAGTGAAAGAAGGGGAGAGAGGCCTTCTAGCTGCAGCAGCTGCTGCTTCTCCCTTTGCTCTTCTCTGTTCTGGGCTGTAATGAGAGTTGCTCTCTGCCAGGTGCCACTCTGCCTTGGAGCCAGCCTACTATAGACTGAAACCTCTGCTAACTGTGAGCAAAATAAAGCTTTCCTTCCTTGATGTTAGGTGTCTGGTATTTTGTCCCAGCAATGAGAGACAAGTAATTGAGATAGTAAGTCAGCTCTAGACTGTGCACCCATCTCCTCAATAAGTGGATAAAGATGAATATTTTATGAAGCTAATTTAGGTAATATGGGGAACTCATCTATGCATTTATCATCTATTCATCAATTCAATCAGTATATATCAAACATTATCAGAAGGCATTCTATGTCACCACAAGAAAGCTTGGGAGCATTCCTTCCAGGAGGATGGAGGAGGTTTGCATTAGTATTGTCATACTTCATGTAATTGATACTCTCAATGGATAATTTTCATACTTAACCTCTATAAGATAAAATAATTTTATAATAATCATTAATAACAATATGCTTTTTTTTTTTTTTTCAGTACAGGGCATTGAACTCAGGACCTTTTGCTTGCCAGGCAAACCTTTATTCTATTGAGCTATCTCCCTGGCCCCAATAACAATATTCTTGTTCTTTTTTTTCTTTGTTATCAAACCAAGTTATATATCATAGTCACCATTTTAAAGTATACACTTTAGGCCAGGCATGGTGGCATATGCTTATAATCCCAGCACTCAGGAACCTGAGGCAGGAGGATCACTGTGAGTTTAGTCAATTGAACCACACAGTGAGTGCAGGCCAGTCTGACCTACATAGCAAGATAGTGTCTCAAAAAAGTACACAATTCAGTGTTTTCCAGTATATTAAAATGGTCATGTGAGCACTACCAAAGTGTAGCATTAAAGGGCTTCCATCACCTCCCAGAATAAATGAAATTAGAACTATATTCATTAATAATCATTGTTCTTCACTCCCTCTTGCAATCTACTTTCTCTCATTATAGATTTGTTCACAATGAATGTTTGTATGAATACACCATCTAACATGTAACCTTTTGTGATTATTTTCTTTCACTTCAGTATTATGTTTTCAAGGTTCATGTTGTAGCATATTTTAATATGTCATTACTTTTCTAGAGCTGAATAATGTTCATCAGACTGCATTTTGTTTATCCATTTATCAGCCAATGTGTTGTTAGAGTTTTTTGGCTGTTGATAGTCCTGCTATGAACATTTGTGTACAAGATTTTGTAAGAACATCTCTTTTCAGTTTTCTTGGATGCATACCTAGGAATGGATTGTTGGGCCATATAGTAACTCTGTGTTTGAGTATTTAATGAAGCACAAAACTGTTTTTCTTGGAAGCAGCATCATTTCACATTTATACAAGCATTGTAGGAGAGTTCGATTTGTCCACATCTGTGCCAATAGTTGTTTTCTGTTTCTCTTTTATTATAGCCATCTCAGTAGCTGTGAAACATTGAGTCTTTAGGTTAGAAACAGTGAAACACTCCTTTAAAAAGAATACATTTAAAACTCAGTAAAATATTTTAGATATGAACCGAAATTTGCATTTTTACCTAAATTATTCAGTTTTTGAGCTTGCATTAATTCATCCTTTTAAATATTAAACACAAGTACAACTCTAAGAATTCAAATAGAATGAAGTAATTGAAGTAACTTACATTCTGTTTGTCTTTGCAACCACATGCTATTATTCTCTATTAATAATCTTCTTTTTAAATGCATAGTGCTATACAGACAAACCCTCTGCCTGATGCAAGCCCAAATTATCACGAAGGATAATGAACTTAAAAATCAAATGCACAAAACCGAATCCTCATATGTCTTGGATCAGATATACATGTATGATTCTTATGAATTGGTTTATTTAAAATAAGGATTTAAAAAATGTTTCTAGATTGAAATTTAGGAATTCCCACAGTCATTCAGAACTTAAATCAACAAGAAATTTTTTTTTTTTTTGTCTTTTTGAGACAGGGTCTCAGTGCACAGTTCAGGCTGGCCTTAAGCTCACTTTTGTAGCCCAGGCTGGTCTCGAACTCGCACTGATCCTCCTGCCTCAGCCTCCCGAGTGCTGGGATTACAGGCGTGCGCCACCACGCCCGGCTCAACAAGAAATTTTGAAGAAGAATTTCTACTTAGAATTATTTGGAATGTGCTTCATTTAGAATAGCACCTGTGTTGATAATAAGTTGTTCAATTTTATCAGTTTCTAAATTTTATATGTGTGTTAAATTCCCTTATTAACTATGCCTAGCACAGGTCATTCTCATTGCTTTGGGCTTACTACTGTGCATTAGTTTGGAAGCCTTCTATTTCTAAAGCAAACACTTAATATCTTAATGGGAAATACCTTAGCAGTAAAGAAGACACTTTTCTGATTTGGCTTCTGATGCAGTGGTAATTCTTCAGCCAAAGATCTTAACCTGTTCTTTCGCCACAGTGTGTGAGAAGGGCTGGGTGGTGCAGAAGAAAAGAGGTTCAGGAGCCTCGGTTTGCTTATAGACACAACCTCAGATTCAGCCTGAACTATTCCCAGGGATTATAAGAAAACAAAAGCACTTGTCCAAAACATGTGCTAGGAATAAAGCTCTTATTTGTTATGTATTACTACTTAAAAAAATTACCCTCAAATTTAGTTGCTTAAAATAACAATAAGTGTCTACTGTCTTGCCCAGTTTTTAGCATTAAGACTATGCATGCTGAGGGATCCTGGCTCAGAACTGCCCTCGGGAGACTCAAATGCTGTGGTAACTGGGACAGGGCAGCAGGCAGGTGTTTTCTTAGAGCTATAGTGCTGGCTTCTGATGACGCAGCTGTGAGCTGCACATTTCAGTTTCTCCCTCATGGGCATCTGCATAGGGCTGCTCAGAGCAAGGTAGCTGGCTTTGTCCTATTTCTATTTTGCATTTTCCAACTCACTGAAAAGTACTTAATCAGAAATTACAAAATTAAGTCACTTCTATTATAAAGAGCTTACATTCATTTGCATCTTTCTTCTCTCTCTCTCTCTCTCTCTCTCTCCCCCCCCCTCTCTCTTTTGTGCTGGGAATTTAACTCAGGACTCTGCCAGGCAGGCACTGTGCCTGAGCTACATCTCCAGCCCACATACTTCTTATCACAGAGTGTTGGGAATTTGGAAGATTAGAGAACACATATTGTTGTTTTAAAACATAATTTTTAAATATTTGTTTCCCACTTTTGTGCTATAACATTTTGTAAAAAAGAAAAACATTGGAATAAAAATTGTGCATTTGTAATCACTAGAAAAATTTAGTTAGCTTCTTAATAAAAAAAAAAAAAAAAAAAAAAAAAAAAAAAAAAAAAAAAAAAAAAAAAAAAAAAAAAAAAAAAAAAAAAAACGCTAAGAACAGAGGCCAGCGTGTAGCTCACAGGATAGAGCCTGCCTTGGGAGCACAAGCCTCTGAGTTTCATTCCTGATACAAAACAAAAGAAACAACAAAAACTGAAAATAATACTTACTGTGTGAAGTGAAGGAAATACAAAGACTTAAAGATGCTTACGTGTTTATATATTCTTTGTAAAACATTCATAATTGTAACGTATTCACAGTGGAAACACAATTACTTTAATTTGTTGTTATGGTAATTGTTTTGCTTTGGCTTTGAGGTTTCTTTAAATCCCTAAGAAATGTCCTTCTAATTTTTTTTTTCTTTTTGGTGGAACCAGGGATCAAACTCAGGACCTTGCACTTGCCAGGCAGGCACTTATGCACCTGAGCTATGTCCCCAGGCCAAAAATTTGAGAGCATTTTGTTTGTTTGTTTTGGTGTCAGAACTCAAACTCAGGACCTCACACTTGCCAGGAAGGCGCCAAGCTGCTGAGAGATCTCCTCAGCTCGTGGAGTTTGAAATCTTTGTACATCCATTACAGTATTATAGACAATGGCACAACTGGAGGCTGCTGAATAGAATTTTCCTTCCCCTCCTTTTCCCCACTCCCAGTGCATAGATTTACATGGAATAGTTTGTATTACTCAGTTGGAAGATTCCTAAAACAACAGAAAGATTCCCTAAAATTATACATTAGTCCTTTGCTATTTCATATTTCAACTTTCACAGACTCACTGTTTCACAGATTTTCAAAAAATAAGGATCTAAATTGTTTATTGCAGATTTTTGACTATTTTGCAAGATTTTGCAGTACCATACAGAATCTGCATGTTGTTAAAATTACATAAGTTTATAAGTTTAGAAAATGGTTAAGAACATTAGAAGTGCTTTTAAAAGTGTAGGAAAGGTTTATAAGAGTGTGAGAAAGGTTACTAAAGGATATATATATATATATATATATATATATATATATATATATATACTAAAATAAATATAACGTCGCTATTTTGTTGATTTTCACTTATCATGGGGGTGTCTGAAAGTAACCTGCACAATAAGTGAGGGACTACTGTATTCTGGTTTTCTATTTCTGTTTTAATTCAATAAAAAAATCAATTCCTATTTTAAAAGTACTGAAGAACAGACTATCAAAATGAATAAATATGGCATTTTGTATGACTATGGTTTGACAACAAATGTATTTTTTATGTCATTTCAAATTGTTTTCTATTCAGAATGAATCCCCAGAGCAATCAAAGTGATAGTCATGGTCCTCTCTATCACTAGTTACCATGGTTTCTGTGCTGTACCCTCAATTTAGGGAAAATAGGAGTTTGATATCCCAAAGCCAGAATGAACCCAACGTAGTAGAGCCCTCTCCGTGCTTGTTAGCCTGCCACCACCATTTCAGTAGCACTCCAATATCTCTATAAAATTGAAAGACTTTTTCTTAAAATAAGTGATGCAGTATCCACACTGTATATCAGCATAAGAAAGTTATTGGCAAGTTAGTAATCATGAACTAAAATTTATGCTTAAACATGTGAGGCGAAGTCTCAAAATATACCTCTCCCTAAACCTGAATGATACAGACTACAAAAACTTAAAAAGTCAAACAAAAACTTAAAATCAACCCTGTTCCCATGGAGTCATTCGTGCATGTGACCCAAGGAGGTAGGGAGTGCTCTCAGTCATTCATAAGAAGGTTGTACAGCAGAGGAAGCTGACTTGAGTCTACAGCCCACAAAGCTGGCTTTCATGATCCGCTGCTTGTTTCTAACTGTTCCCAACATAAGCTAACTATGTGAGATCTAAGTAGAACACTATCTTCATGGAGCCGCTGAGAAAGGATGCAGAAATGTCCAGGAGAAGTAACCATGCTCTCTTTCATAATAGTGATAAATTGTGGAGCTTTCCATGTTACTGTCTCTCTGTGGGTGTGAAACTCTGAATGATAGAAAACAGAGCTACTTACCTTCAGTGGTAAATAGGGGTTCGCCTATTAGAAAACAAAGCAGAGTGTAATGGTGACAGAGCTAGAATGAGTTGAGAAGTCTTCATTGAAGATACCTTATCTGAAATATTTAAGATTAGCAGTGTTTTGGTTTGGAATTATTTTAGGATTTTGGAACATTTTATATACATAGTGAGATATCTTGGAAATGGGACCCAAGTTTATTATATTTTTAATATTTATTTATTTATTTATTTATTTGGTACAGGGTCTCAAACACATAGTGATCCTCCTGTCTCAGCCTGGTTGGTGCTGGGATTACAGACATGTGCCACGATGCCTGATTTCAGTAGCTGGCTTGGGACTAGGCCAGCATGGTATGTGGTACCAGGGACTGAACCTGAGTCCTTACACTTGCCAGGTGCTCAGACTGTTGAACTGTCTCCCCAGCCAAGAAGACCCAAATTCAAACATGAAATTCATTTATGTTTTATATATAGCTTCTATATGTAGCTTCAAGATAATTTTAGGCACCTTGACTGGCATTTCTCTGAGGTCACATATAGAATTTTCCAATTGTTGGTTCAGGTCAGTGTCCATGAAGTTTTAGATTTTATTGGATTTTGAATTTGGGATTTGGGGATGAAGGATTGTCACCTCGTCCTGCAATCTCTGTGTGATGTTGACTTCAGTTTATCTATTGCCTTAAGGCCTCATCTGTGTTATATCTGAGGCTGGCAAATAAAATGGCCATTGAAAACAGAAACTACTGAGACAAAAGTAAACCTTCCAAGGTACTTATGCTAGACATAGAAGCTCAGCCCCCTTCAATCAATAAAAGAATTTGTGTGAAGCCCCAGGCATTGAATTCATTACCAGAAGAATGGAGTAAACCTTGACCTGAGATAATTAGCAAAGCCAGAGAGGAGTTGGCAAAGCCACAAAACACTAACCGGCACATCCAGTGAAGTTCTGTAGCATTATCTTTTGCCATCTGGCCATAACATCTAGCAAATGGCAGTATTTAAGAGAAGCAAAGTAAATGTTGGTTAAGATGAAGAGGGAACCAAAGAGTTGACACTATTATCAGGCAGATGGGAGTTGTAAATTAATGTTTCTGTTATAGTTTTTGTCTTTTCCCTTGTAAACCCTACCTATAGCACTATCCAGAAAAACATGACATTACGCCAAGATACTGTGGTAGAAATGGGATAAGTATTAGTATCATTGAATTACAGCGGAAAATTTAAAACTCATTACAATGACAATTACAAAAAGTAAACATTGTAGGTGTAGATGAAATGTAAAAATTATTTTTTTTCAATGCGGAGAGCTAGAAGATTGACAATGAAAATGTAAATTAATCTTATTTGAAATTAAGCTAAAATATGTGTAAAATAAAATCACTAAAAACATATTTTAAAACTTCAAAGTAACCAGAGAGAAAAAATATATGTAGCCTATAAAAAATGCATCTTTTGTTTTCTAGTATTGAGGAATGGATCCATGGCCTTACTTAGCATGGACAGGCCTTGGGTCTATTCCTCAATACTAGAAAACAAAAGATACATATAGATATTTAAAAGCAAAAGAAACATGACATTCAAAAACATGACATGAGAAATTGCTGACATTTGTTACATTAAGGAGTTATGAGTGGTCAAAATATGCAGTGAATTTTTAAATTTAAACACATGTGCCATTAATCCCATTCTAAATACACCCCCTTGCTTTACACACATTAAACCTATCATTCCTGCCGCTTTCTGAAGCACTTTGGAAAGTCCTCTTTGGAGAGTGTCTTTGGCTGCAAAATTATGATTGCTACAGTGTCCTGAATTCAAAAGATTTAATTTTCATAGTCATTGGACTTTGGAGAAAAGCTAGACATGACGTGATACCAGACAGTCAGGTAAATAAGATGGGTGGGAACACACCATAATGGTTTTATGAGTCTGCTTTTCCATTGGATGACATTCGGCAGTAACATTCACTGTGTTTTTTTTTTTTTATCATCCATCATAACAACATTCATAAAAAGGAATTCCAGAACTGCTTCAGAAAGTAAAAAGAATGATGGGATCTATATGTTCAAAGTATTGTTAGAGGGGGAGTATTGTTAGAGGTCCTAATGACAATTTGTTTTCTACTAAAATTAATTTTTTACAAATTAAACTTTGACTATATGTTTTGATCAATCTTTTTAAAAGAAAGTATGCTAGAATATTATACAAGGGCCTGTAATCCCAGCACTTGGGAGGCTGAGGCAGGAGGATGGGTATGAGTTCGAGACCAGCCTAGGCTACAAAAGTGAGTTCAAGGCCAGCCTGAACTGCATACCAACACGCTGTCTCAAAAAGGCAGAAAACAAAAACATAAAACAAAACAAACAAACAAAAACAGCAGAATATTATACAAGTTAAAAGTGAGAGAAGGAAAATGAGGTAACAGGTAAGGGCTAAAAAATAAAATTTGTGATATTAAGTTTAGATTTTAATTCAAGCCAAAAGAAAGGTTAAAAGAAGGAGTTCAACATATGAAGAGGGTTGCAATTCACAAGGTTGAATATAATTGCTTAAATCTTTAATGTCTAGATAACATATCAAAAATTAGATAGCCCAGTGTGGTGATGCATACTTGTAGCTCTTCAGGCAGCTGAAGCAGAAGGATCACTTGACTTCAGAAGTTCAGACCAGTTTGGGTAATGTATTCATGCCACAACTCAAAATGTAAAATGGAATCCAATATATTTAGCTGCAAGAAACAAAAAGAGAATTTGACAGAATCGTCGTGGTAGCAACCCAAGTTAACTTACTTGGGAGAAGTTTATGTAGTTGAAAAATTAGTTGCACTGACTCTGAACCCAATCCAATCGAGTCCAGTCCAGTCCTGTCCAGTCCAGTCCAATCCAATGACTGAAAAAATGAATCTGGATGTGTAGATATAAAGGTGGATAACTTCTATTGATAGCTAGGTAGTTAGATGGTTGAATTTATGAATGATGGACATCTTTAGTGAATGAATCCTCATTTTTATACTTGACCATATACAAAAATGGAACATATATTAGACCTCAGACAAAATTTTATACAGTCCAACAAAGCGAAAAACATTAAGTACAATGCTGATGACATTGCAGTATAATTAAAACTTAAAACATAAAAGCCAATTACCTTAAAATTTCAACAAATTTCAAATAATTATTAAGCCAAGAAGAAATCAAAAGGAGAATTAAAGTTTTTTTTAAAAAAATGTTGATGCAGGTTCTCACTATGAAGTTCAGACTGGTAGTGATCCTCCTGTCTCAGCCTCCCCACCACTGGGATTATAGCCATGCATCTCCATACTCAGTGCTGGGGTTGGCCCAGACCAGAGTGGCATGCAGCATGTGATATCAAACTTGGGACCTTGCACTTGCTAGACAGGTGCTTATGCTGCCCAGCTATCTCCCCAGCCCCAAATGAAAATTTGTGAAATACACAGGAAACAAATAGTGGACAGAGCTCAATCATTTTGCTACTATAATCAACCTGGAAAAGAAATATCTGAGTTTATTCATAGAAGTTTTGAAAAAAATTAATATGAGAAAAACTATGTTTATTAAGTCTTAAAATAAATGCTGAAGGTGCAATAATTAAAATACATTGATACTAGAAAAGAGCAAGAAATAGCCTTAAACAGTTGTGTTTTAACATTTCAGCTTTGAAATTTTGTGTTATTTTTAAATTACTATGACACTATTCATGGGATAGGGAGATAGCTCAGTTTAATACATGTCCTGAGTTAAATCCCTGGTACTACCAAAACAAAAACAAAAACAAAACAAAACAAAAAACTATTCAATAAGTAGTATGGAGAAAGTAGTTAATTATTGCTTTACCTTAATTTCTATCTCACAATAAATTCCAGATGAGAGGAAGTATTTAAGGTCTATTTTTTAAAATGGATTGCTAAATGTATTTAAAACCTTAAAAGTGAGAATCTTTCTAGACAGACTGTAAGATTTATTACTTATGTAGAAAAAGTGAGCATAATTCACAACATAGCACATCTTACAATAAAGATGTTGGAGAGAAAACTATACAAGAAAGGGCAAAGACAAAAAAAAAAAAAAACTGAAAATATTAACAAAAATCAAACAATAATGTTTCTTTTCTTTCTTTTTTTTTTTTAAATGTATTTAGTACAAAGTCTCATTACACAGATGGGACTCAGATCCTTCCTGTTTTTCAGCCTCCCAAGTGCTGGGCTTACAGGTGCTTGCTACCACAGCCAGTCTCATCTGCAGCCTCAGCACATCCCGGGGGCAGGACCCACACAGCAGGCCAGGGACCAAACCCTTGCACTCTGAATCCTGCCTAAGCTAATGCTTTAATCCGCTGAGCTATCCGGCCAACCCAATTTGTATTAATTTTACATAGCTTATGAGTAAAACAACTAATTTAATATAAAGTTGTGTAAAGATAGAAATGGTACACTTATAAGAAAACTGAGTATGTAACACATAGTTACTTAATATCATTTGTAAGTAAAGCCAAAAATACACAGGAAAACAAAGCATAAATATCTAATATTTATACCCGTAGAATTGATGAATATTAATATATGAAGAAAGCAAATGTGGCTACATTAATAAAGGACTGAACTCTGAAGATAGAACATATTGTGACCCATTCAGGGAGGTTGGAAGATACCCATCAGAACTTTAATTGTGGCTATTCTTCAACCCCAGCTTTCACTAACAGGGACTGCCCCTTTGTACCCACTTTAAGAAGCTCATGAACATTTTGGCTTGGTGCTATTTACTGTGGTTTTATTCCCATGCCCCCTCAAGACCACTAATGTGACTGAAGGCTTGAAGAGTGTAGAACTATTTAAATGGCATCTTACAGGTCTAGGGAGATAGCTAAGTGGTCTAAGAGTCTGCCTGGCAAACACAAGGACCCAGGTTTGATCCACAGTACCACATGTGTGGTGGCACACGCCTGTAATCCCAGCACTGGGGAGGCTGGCACAAGAGGTTCACTACCAGTCTGAGTTTCATAGCAAAACCCTGTACCAAGTCAATCAATCAATCAATCAATCAATCAATCAATCAATCAATGGTATCTTATAATAAACAGGTTGGAAGAATCTTTAGAATGACCATTTCATTTGAAACACGAATATCTTTCATCTGTAGAATTATAATTTCAAAAGTAAAGTATAAGAATATGAACTATGTAAAAATGTTCATACACAGTGGTCCTTTGCTTCTCACGGAGGTTACTTTCCCGACAACCCTGTAATAAGTGATGTTATATTTATTTCAGCCTTCATGTATATTTTAAGGCTTTTTTTTAACCCTTCCCACACCCTCATAAACCTTTACTACACTTTTAAACACACTTATAATGTTCTTAACCTCTTTTTAAACTTGTAAATTTATGTAATTTTAACAACATATGCATACTATACAGTAATGCAAAATCCTGCAATATAGGGAAAAATCCATGACAAATAATGTTGATTAATGTGCTTTTGAAAACTCATGAGACAGTGCCCATCAAGCCGTGAAACAGTGAGGGACTGTTGTATTTATATACATCTGCTTATTATGACATCAATAACTACCCCCAGGAGGAAGTGCGTTAATAATAGTTGCTTATGGAGAAAAGGGAGTTGGTTGAATAGGGGAAAATTTTGGTCTTTGTTTTGTTCTTTTCTGAATTGTCTCAATCATCTCATCATTCCATGTATCAGCTGTGATTATTTTTTGGTAGTTTTTTGTGGCTGTTTCCTAAGCATTTTTAGTTTTTTTAAACGTATTTATCAAATATCAAAGCTAGGTCCCGGCGGGATGGCTCAGTGGTCTAAAGCGCCTGCATTGGAAGGCTTGGATGGCTTCAGGGACCGTGGTTCAATCCCCAGCACCACATGCTGCGCCAGCCCTACCTCGGGGCGGGCTGAGCCAGCCATAAAAATGAGTGAATAAACAAACAAAGGTTCTGAAACAAGAAAAAAATAAATTAATAAAATTAAAAAAAAAACAAATATCAAAGCTAATCTATATTGACAATTTTAACTAGTGAGCAAAATAATTCTGTTAGGGTTGCTATAGTCTATGCCAACATATTCCAGTGTGAACTGAGAATTTAGGAACTCCCAGCTTTAATATTTCTATAGAGAATTGTTGAATATGTGTATTCACTATTAATGCACCAAGTCCAGGCTGCTTCTTTTTAAATGTCTATTCCACTCCCACAAGAATTGAAATTGTTTCAATATATTTTGTTCTATAAATATTTAACTTATGTTTGCTGAGGTTGAAAAAGGCAATATTCCACAAGGGTCCATTTTCTAAATGTAAGGCATGAATGATTTTTTCATAGTTACAGTATTTATGAAATATTGAGAATTTATGCATGTGAAATGTCTCATAATGGACTATTATAGACTTAAACTATTCTTTTTTTAGGTCTCCAGTGTACAATTCAAAGCATAGAAGCCATATCAAACGAATGTGCCATGTTTCTAGAGCTATAGACTGCTTAATCTCTACAGAAATGTTATTTGCTCAGCCAGATTGCTCTCAAGGAAACTTTAAAAACAGAGATAGTTTAATTTCTCCTCAAATAATTCAGTCTTTGAAATGAATTCTTTCACACTGTTACTCTTGCTGTTGTACTTTCTACTGACAATTGCTATATGATAGGTTTTAAGGTATTTACTTTATATGAAGAGTGTTATTAAGGTAGTAGCTGGATTGCTTGACATATTTTGCATAAAATCATATTTCAGTGATAAAGTTAGTATCTTGGCGGTTATGATTGGGTGGGAATGAGCCACTCATTTCTTGGAAGAAGAAAGCTTTGTCTCCAGTTTTTACTACACTTGAACTTGAATCACCTGGACTACTTTCACTTGTCTGTTTTGTTGCATTTACTTAAGTGCTGGTTATTATTCATTGGTTTGAGCTGGGGGAGTGGTTGCCTCTTACTCTTAGTCTAACCATATGAGGTGTTGGCGCATGTCAACGTTTATTCTTTAAAAGCTCCCCTAGAGCTTGACAGTGTTCTAGTGACTCATTATCAACCATGAGATGGAGGCTTAATGTCTTTGCCGTCTGGGAATCTGACAGACTGAAACTTAGTATTCTTTTGGGTCCCTCTGAATTTCATCTGCTCACCCATGCTTATAAAAATGAAATAAAACGTCAGGCCTTGCTCTTGCTCTCAAAGAAACAGTTGTAGATTTTATGAGGAAAACGATGAACATATCATCCTGGTTTTGGTAGCAGGGAAGAGCAGGGAGTATATAAATTGTCTTTTGGGTGCCAACTGTTCTGCGCCAGAATTGTTTATATTAGTGAAATCCTCTGGTTGTAAGTTATGTAAATTGTATTTTTTTCCCTAGACTATGTTTTATGGGGGAGATGAGGGCTGATGAATGTATATTAACTCTGAAATGGTCTCACGCTTAAACACCGCAATGTGGTAGACAGTTAATCTTCAAAGCAGTGAACATACGTAACTGCTTTATTGCCATCAACATATGTCTCTTTATAATTATCCTGGCTGATATCTTGGGATGAACTAAAGATGCAAGAGCTGTTTCAGCTCAGGAAATTTTGTGTTTATTTTGGGGGTTCAAAACAATATATGAGAGGAAAAGTCACATGAATTTTCTGGATATCAGTAACTGTGAAATTAACAGTGTTGTCTGTTTAAAACCTAAGAGAGCAGGTGTTTGGTAGGTTTGCCTAAACAGCTGTGTCAATATACCTTGGCATGTCTGAGGCTATTGTGAGAAATACCTAAAAAGGCTTGCAACCTGATAGGGCATAACATGTAGTTGCTCCCAAAGATACAGTAACGACACATGCAAGAGGCATCTTGTGACTGGGTTTCAGCTGACCGTTTAGTGTCTAGGGATTTGCTGCTCAGAGATTGTGACACATTTTCTCTTTTTGTTGTTGTTGTTGTTTTCAATTAAAACAGGGAGCACTTGTATCATTAAAAGGAAAAATAGTTCCTTGCCTGGTGCTTCCACTGAAGGGACAAGCCCTGTCATTCACCTTTTCCTTCCTTAAAAAATGAGAGGAATGATCTTATGATCTTTTAGCAAACTATGATTAGAAACAGCATGGTCCACAAGCTTATATGTGCAAGGAATAGATCTGTGATTGGCTCTCAGTTTTATTCCTGTGAACCTCAGTGCTGTCCTAGAGATCATAATCAAAGTTTGCTCAGAACAGTTTGGGCTTGTTCCTATTTTTCTAGTTTCTTTCCCTTTCTCCCCATTCTCCATGCCATTCTACCTAAATCCCATGTCAAATATTCCCCAGGTCTATTAAGGTACAACAACCATGATAAGTCAATGAGAAGGACATGGGGATCAAAGATGCACAGAGGAAAAATATATCTGTCAATACTTGAAAATATTATTCCCCGTTAAGTATTCAAAGCTTTCCTTTTCCTGTTTCTAATTCTCCAAGGGTATGTTTAAAGTCATATAAGAGTGGTGGTGGAAATTGTTGGCTGGGGGAGTAGCAAGCATATTTCTTGAATGTTGTAGTATTTTATTTGGGAGGATTTGATATACTTTGGGGAGGTTCATTAATTTTACGAGATCATTAGTTTACTTATTATTCAATAAATTTAACTTTCCTACATTAATACCTGCAATAAAATACTTTCTGAGGCCATGGTGTTCTCTGCTGTGAAGATAGGCTTGGCTGGAAATAGCTGACTGAAGTCTTGGGAGGAAATAACTGAGGTCAAAGGAGGTGAGACGAATTGCTGGAAAACCGGAATCTGCCATGGGCAAGAATCATAGTCTTTTCTTAGGGGGCTTGCTTTGGGGATTCTTAATACAGCCTTCTCCCCAAAGTAGCACATGCTTCAACTGTCATTGCTCATCATAAGTCAATGGTGAAAGTCTGTTTTAACAATAATTGCCTATTTAAATCATATTTTGTACTCTAGGTTTTAGTTACAGTGCTTATCATGCTAACCACATTTAGAGCCATGTAAGTTACTGAGTTCACATCCATCTCAGTCTGGACCAAATTTAGACTCATGTAAGTTGTTCAGTTCATTTCAATCTGGGTTCTACTTAGATGCACGCACACACATACAGCCATGCACTGCCTGACTGTTCAAATGTTCTGTTCAGTGATGAGCCATGCACGGGACAGTGGCTCCACAAGACTTTAAAACAGAGTTGAAGAATTCCCATCACTTAGTATGCTTATTGTACTCTGTCTATTGGGCTGCAAATGCCTGCAGTACTCAGTGAACTAAAATGGTGTAAGGCCTGGGAGCAGTGGGTTGGACCATACAGCCTAGGTATAGCAGGTAATAACATCTATGTGTGTGTGAGTATGCTTTGATATGCATAAAATGATGAAAACCTGACAACAAATTTCTAAAAACATGATCCTTTCATGAAGTGATGCATGCCTGTGCATACATGCATATATAAGTACAAGTGTATAATGTATGCATATAATTTACATCTGCACATGTAGAATTAGAACAATGCAGACTAGTAGCTGTACAATCCAATGGTCTGGCTTCCCAACTGCCCTTTCTTTCATAGACCTTACCTCCTCTCTCACTCACAACCTGGGGCTTGGCTGTCCACTCCTTTCTTATTTTAAGGGTCCTGAGAATGTGCAACTTCTCTTTTTCCCCACATGTATTCTCTCACAAATCCCTATTACCTGGAAAATTATTCACATGGCTATATTATATTTTATTTTCTTCTTTTCTGCTTCTTTAGAATAAATCTACTTCTTGATATATGTTCATTTTCTCCATTATTCTCACAGTAATTCATTTTAAAGCATAGAACTAATAGTTTCCTTTTCATGTCTCATCAACAATTGCTATATCCTCATTCTATGAAGAATGAAGACCTCTAATTTTTTGGTCTGCAAACATAAGTTGTTAACCCTCCAGAAGAAAAACTTAGTGATACTATTACTCTATAACATAGGTACTTGAGATTAACAACACTGTCTTTCTGAATATCAAGTGCCTTAGGCATAATATGGAATCAGTATTTTCCATTAATCATTGGTATTCTAATAAATCTCTACAGAATGTGATAAAAAAAGTTACACAGTTTTACACAGAAATTTAGAAATCTAAGCATGCATAAAATTGTAGCAGGTCAATACTATGGCATTTTTCCTTGTCTCTGATTCTCTTTTATAAGCCAATATTTTGGCCCTAGCCTTTCAAGGTCAGTGAGGACTCAGGACATAATAGAACCTGTACTGTAACATCCTATAACTCAGTGGTTTCCCAAATTTTCTGTTCAAGGAAATTATGGGGTCACAGAGGAAAGGGATTGATGAGGTATAGTCTGTCTAAGGAGAGTCACTAGAGAGAAAACATTCTCTCAGGCTCTCACAGAGAGCAAGCTGATTAAGCAATGGCCGTGACTCATCCAGATGGCTGACACTGACAACAGTGCTACAAAATGCTGTACATGGTTTCAATGTTAGTCCTGAGGGAATTTCACTGACTTTGGGAGATACAGAAGTTGCATGTTTTGTTTTACAGGTTTGGCTTTAACTTGCCCTTAACCACCTAGCAGAAAAGTTTAACCTTGAGGTATAAAAAGTAAAGCCAGATTAGTATGCTGAGCTGTAAAAGGCTCAAGTCAACAGCTTCCAACATTTCCAACTCTGCCGATAATCCACTACTATTATGGAAAATTGGACTATGTATACAACTACTTTATGTTAGTTCAATGAGAAGAAATATTTGTACCAATAGTTTGTAGAAAAGTTATCATGTCTGCATCTTATACTAGGAACAACTACTATGAAGACAACAATATGCATTGCAGTAATTACTGTGATTTTCCTACTAATGTGTTTTGAAACTGTCTCATTGTTATTTCTTAATAAAAGTAATAAAAAATTTTAAAAAAAGAATGAAGGCCTCATAGTGGGGCATTCCAGGCTTCCCCATTTGATCCCACCATAATTTCTTGCCTTTTCCTGCACCTTCTCTGCAAGGAAAGTCAGGCTTCACCTGTAATTCTTCCCCCTGGTCCATATATATATATATATATATATATATATATATATATTTACTAAAACTGGCTCAGCCTGCCCTGGGGGTGGGGCTGACATAACATGTGGTGTCAGGGATCAAACAGTGGTCCCTGTGGTTGCCTATGCTTACTTAAGCAGGTGCTTTGAACTGCTGAACCATGTTTCCAGCCCCCCTCCTGAACCTTCTTAACGCTCTTCCTTCTTCCTCTTCTTCCAGTTTCACCTGAAATGTCCCAAACCCTCGCTGATCATCAGAAATCCATTTTTCTGTCTTCTGAGTACACTGTATTTTACGGTTTGAGTATTCTCCGCTCAGGGGTTTGTCTAGAGTTATGACTTCCTGTGTGCTTACCTGGAGTATATACTGATTCTAACTCCTGGGAAATAGAGAACATGCCTTTTTATATTGTATGTCTCCTAACATAATATTTTGTAGTAGTAAAACTGAAGAAATGCAGATTAAAGTCTGGATAAAAAATAATGCCAAGGTTAAATAAAATCCCCAGAGAGTTAAAGGACTGTTCAGTTTTGAGGACAGAAAATGCCTAGTACTAGAATTTCTCAGAGTCAAAATTCCCCTATAGGGTCTGGGGAGATTGCTCCATGGCACAAGTGCCTGCCTAGCAAGTGCAAGGTTGTGAGTTCAAACCCCAGTCCCAAAAATACAAAAACTCTCAAAAGATAATCCTTAAAAAAAAAATCCCCCCTATAGGTTGCTTTCTCTGTCTTACCTAATAGGTTAAGAAAAAATTGTGCTCATATATAGGCCTTAATCATTTTTGAAATTTAAACTTAAATATGATTTTGTAACACTTTGTTAAGTCCTATTATACTTTTCAAGGCTACATAAGAATTGCAAAGATGCACAGTGAATGTTATATTGTTTCAGCCAGAGTTCAATTAATGGTATAATATATATATGTATCATATATATATATATATATCTTTTTCTTTTTGTTAATATTTTGATGAATCATAATCCCTATCCATAAGAATCAGAACACCAGTTCAAAAGCGTTATGCTAAAGCATGAATGTTTTCATAAAGGTAGGAATATAAGTATAATTCAAATTAATGTAAGAAATATAAATGATAAATGGAACTCTAATGCAAATGTACAGTGTAATCTATTTGTATTCAAATGGTGCACTAGCTTCCCCCAAGCAGGTACAAAGGAAAGTTAAAACAGGAATTCAGATTTTAATTATTTTTAATTAAATTTTTTAACACTCATCCAGTTATAATAAATGTGCCCGATAGTGACAAGAAGCCTTTGAAACTTCCTTGCAGCTTTCAAACAAGATGCAGTGACCTTTATTTGGAGCCAATTAAGTTTCTCTGGGAGATAAAATAATACTTTCTTCATCAAAAGTATTGTATTTTGTTGCAAAAGATAGGGAAAGTCACAGAAATCACAGCATCATAATTCAACTTTCCACTCCATGGTAGAAAACAAAAAAAGAAGTCAGGTAAATGTCACACTGTGACTCAGATGACTATAAAACCAGCCACAAGTTTAATGACAAATTTTATTTTATATTCAGAGAGAAAACATAATGAGTTTTTGGCAACATTACTGAACCAAATGGACACGTTTGGAATCTGCCTATGTTGTTCAAAAGTAATTACTGTCCTGGAACCTTCTGGTAGATATTTTACTACAGAACACAAGTCTTAAGTGCCAAGTAGAAATCTGAATTTGGCACCTGTGTACTACCCACAGGAGGGAGGCACCCAAAGCAACTATTTGTCTGACATCTTACTGGAGGTCCACATTTAGGGAAATGAAGCTATTTCTAACTTAGCTAATAGCAATGTTCAATTCCATGATATAAGCTGAAAAAGATGTATTGATTCTGACAGGATTCAGCCATAGGAACCTCAGGAAGATCCCTGCTGCATTCACAAATGCTGTTCTGTCACTAGCACTTCACTTCCAGATGTGGGTTTTGTGTCTGAAGGTGGAGCCCAAATCTTGTAACCAAGGATAAGTTTGCAACTTATATCCTAGGTTATGGATTAAGGTTCTGTTTTTCCCATACCGAAGTGCACCAGCTCAGAAATCACACTTTAAGAAAAATGAATATTTTCTCACATAACACCAGACATACAAATATGTTTGTTTCATATCGTTTGCTCAAGTGACACCCTTAGTGATGTATGTGCCACATATCCTGAAGACCTTGAACACATCACTTTGGGGCAGAAACATTTCATTCCAGGACACCTCAATATCTGAGTGAAGCACCAAACCTTTCCCTCGATTCCTGATAATGATCAATTCTGACTTGGCTTCTCTGTTACATTACAAGTGCAAAGTAACAGGAAAAAACCACTTGCAAGTGAAAATTGAAATACGTTAAAGCCATCACTGCCACATTTAAATTGTGATTTTGAAAATGTGTAAATAACAGCTTGCCTGTGACTGACACGAACTAATTTTTGAAAATATCTTATTTTGAAACAGAGTTGCTCATAATGATTTTTAAATTAGCTAAAAGTTATTATTTACATTTATGCTTAGCATTCATTCTGTGGCTCTCAGGTGGTGAACATTTAAAAAAATTATCATTGATAATAAGGTGATGACTATCTGTGATAAATCTTAATTTGTAATTCGTGCTTTTCTACATAAACATATAAAGCTTGTTACAAATATGAACTTACTAACAATCAAGTAATCAAGTATAAGGAATTTATGTAAAACATTTTGAAAGGACAGTGATGCCACAGTTATTGAATGGCTCCAATCTCGAACTTTCCACGACTCAAACAGCAAAGTTTGGCTAGGTGTTCATAACTTTTCTCAGTAGGGAACTGGAAATCTGACTTAGGAAAAACCAGTTTATTGGAGAGTGAGCCATGCCTCATGTCTTGATGCAGAAACAAAGAGGTGATGTTTGAATCTAAGTTTATTTCACCCAGACAAGAGTGCTTGTGTATTGAGCCCATGCTAGTGCTTTAAGACATTCATCATTAATGCTGTTTGTTGTGCTTTGTATAAAATATTACAACCATGGCTCCAAAGAAAGTTAGTGAGTCCCACAGTAAAGCTAAGCATAGTACCCACAATAGCATTAAAGAAAAAAATCATTTCAAAATTTGTTAAAGTCCTGGAAAAATGAATTTATAAGTGCAATTTTTGGGTCTCAAAACCGATTATTTGGTTTTCCATTATTTCTTATGAGAAAAATATGCCCAGTTGTGAACTCTTCACTATTTCAACACAATTTTGGAATGAACAGAGTTCAATAGCTGAGGTATCTCTGTATTTATTACATTCATCCTCAAACTTTGAGCTTTCAGTTCATACATTTTTGATATATTTGACAACTTATAAAACATAAATTTAGCTGTTTCATAAATTGATAATATCATCTACATAATTAACATTTTTACTCTGTATTCAATCTTTTTCTTGAGATATTTGTATTTATTTTTTGTATTTTCTTGAGAAGAATTAAGTTCTTTAATAATAGAGAAAAGTAACATTACTGAAAATCATGGTATTTGTTGAAGTCTGGACCACAAGGAATGTTTATGCTGTTTCTGAACCATATTTGTGTTTTGAACCTGCATTATGATGAAAAGGAGAATAAAGACCTAGGTTTTCTTTTTTCTTTCTTTTTTTCATTGCTTTCTAGCTTCTTAATCCTGTAGATATCTAGGAAATCAAATAAAGTTCCTCATCAATGAAGTGATGAAAAGCTAATTTAATCGTACTCTGCTCATAGAAACACAGAATTAATCAAAAAATAAATAAATAAAAACACGCACACGCACACACACACACACTATTAAAGCAGGTAATAATAAAGTGAGATTTCTATTTTCTCATGTTTTACGGGCTAAGATATGTTGCAGTTAAAACAAATATTGGACTGAAAAACAGATGTATACATTTTAAACTCTCTTTACGTGACTGTTTTGCATGAAAAAGTTATGTTGTACATCTGAATTTTCATTTTTTAGTTTTAAAAAATGTTTCTGGGAGAAACAAAAGCAAAGAAAGACAATTGACTTTATATTTGAAACCATGAAAGGCAAAGATGAGATATCCTAAGAAATTAATTTTATTAATTTGTCTTTGAGAAGACAAGCAAAAAGTGACAATAATCTATTCTTTAATATATTAATTAGTTTGGCTTTTTCATCATGCTTTATCATCCCCACTTCCAATCTTACTATTTCACTTGTTGAGACTCAATTTAAAGTTATTAACAATTTTGTTCTGTCTCTGGAGCAGTGCTGGTCCCTAATTTTTAGAGCAGGATAACCCATGATTGGCCTTATATAAATAAATCATATCTTGAAATTGGAGGAACCCCTAGGAGAACAAGCTATAAATCAGACGAGAAGAAAGTGAGCCTAACCCTGGAGGCCAGTGCTCCAAATAGCATAGTCAAGATGAATCAGATGTCTTTATTTCAGAATTTTAATTCAAGGCACTTTTCCCTTCTTTTCAAATGGTGCTGTCATGTTGCAATGACAAAGATTGAGTACTAAATTGCTATTGCATAATTTTCCTTATCTGTCATCTATGGACTGGGTTTGATTGAAAGTTCAGATTTAGGAAAGAGTGTTTTACATAGGAGATTTTGAAATATGAGAAAACATGCTATTTCTATGTAAAGGAAAGGGAGAAAGAGACAGAGACAGAGAGACAGAGACAGAGACATAATCATAAAATAGGTTTAGCATCTGATCACTTACATATGCAGGACTTCCATTTTATTGCAAATGAATAAATATAGTTTTAACCAGTTTTCCTCCTTGATTCTTCATAGCAATCTCTACATAATTTAATTTCTCAAAAAAATTTTATAATGTCTTCAAGTTAAAAAGAGTATGAAATAGACTTTTAGGACCTATCTCCAGTGCTGTTATTTATAAGACTAGTCATTGTCTTTATCTGAGTAAACTACAAAAGGACTTAAACTCTCACCATTCACTACAAAATTACTTTAACTGCTTAAGTAAATGGCCTAAGGTATGAATTCACAAAGAAATACTATCCAATAAGTGATAATTACACATTGCAATGTGTACCTGTCTTCAAGCATAATGTGAAATGAATGGGAGCTGTTATATAATAGTACACACTGAATAATTACAATTATGTGAAACCTAAAACAAACAAAATGAATCTATGTGATAAGCAGTCAAGTTTTTTTTTTTTTTTTTTTTTTCTTTTTGAGATAGGGTCCCACTATGCAGTTCAGGTTGGCCTTGAGCTCACTTTGGCAGCCCAGGCTGGTCTCGAACTTGCACTGATACTCCTGCCTCAGCCTCCTGAGTACTGGGATTACAGGCGTGCGCCACCACACCCGGCAAGGTTTTAGGATAATAGTTTTCTTGGATGAATAGGGCCTGAAGGTTTACGGAGAGCTCTCAGGCCCTGGCCATGTCCTATTTCTGTATGAAAGAATGTGTTGATTTTGTGAAAATCCATGCAGCTGTACGCTTAGGCATATATTTCTCTAAGTATGTTATACATAGACCAAAATTAAAATGGTTTACACTCTCTGGGACAAATATTAATTACCCACTGTAATGGAGCCCTTGTAATTTAGGTTTCATTTTTCAGAGGTCTATTAGACTCCAGTCTCCATCTTTAACTGTGGCTCACTAGAATGTTCTTGACTTGACCTGATGACTTGCTTCCTCTTATCCTTGCTTTTACCTGAACTTAAATTCCTTTTTTATACCAGGAATCAAACTCATGACTTTGTGCTTTCCAAGGAGGTACTTGTGCCACTAAGCTATATCCCCAGCTTGCTTTTACCTGAATTTAGAACTTTCTACCAGTACAACTTTACCAACTCAAAGTTAAAATACTTAGGCTGTGAGGAAAAGCTATGTGGTCCCTCCTGCACTGTTGGAAAGCTCTTCCCTATAAGGAGTTTCCTTTTGCCTCACTTTGCTCATGGATGTGACTGACAGAAACACTAGCAGCAGTCATTCCACAGAACTGCCAGTGACTAATACATCACTCTGGGATGCCGAGTAGCTTGACTCCAGAGAGGCTAACAATGGGCAGGAAATGCTGCTTCTGCATGAGTGAAATACTTCCCTGGCTTTTACAAACAGTGTTGTCACTTTGCAGGTAGGATAGGTTACTGCATTTATTCTGACTCAGGCTGCTATAACCCAGCACCATGAACTGGGTGACTCATAAACCAGAAAAATATGCTTCAGAGTTCTGGAGTCTAGAAGTTCAAGAGCAGGGTGCTGATTTCCTGTGAGATTGCTCTCCCCAAAGCAGATGCTATCTTCTCACTGTGGCCTCCCATGATGGAGAGAAGATACAAAAGCACTCTGGGTTCGCTATCATACCCACTCACATTCACAAAGGTTCCATTCACAAAGTTTCCATTATCATAATTTAATCACCACACAAAGTCCCCAGCTTATAATATCAGCACATTTGGAGTGGAGATTTCAACAAATGAATTCTGAGGGGATGTCTCTTAAAAAGGAAGAGCTTCATAGGCTGGAAATAAATTTCTGTGTTTAGAGGTCTTTAAAGGAATGGATCACTTGAATGAGTCAGGACAGTGCAGGGAGAGGTTCATAGCCATTCTTCATAGGTTTGGATGATGGTTCCAATCTAGGATGAATGGCTTAAATTTTTCTATCATTTTTTCAACTAAAGAAAGTAAGTAAACATAAGGGCAATTGATAATAAATATAGAAGTACCCATATTGTTTAGGGAGACTGATAGTATTAAGATATGAAAAGCAAAAACAGTTATTTGTGTTTAGGATAGAATTCTATATTGAGAGTTGGGAATTAACAGATGATGCCTAATAAGTATACTTTGTCAGATGAGTCTGATACATCAGCACCATCCCATACACACTGACACAAAATTCTTCAAACTCCTAATGTTATGTTTTGTATATAAGTTGTCCTCTCCAAAGCCTCATATGTTTAGAGGTAGGCTTTCATGTGGTGATTGGCTTATAAGGGCTCTAATCTTACCAGTGGATTAACCTACTGAAGAGAACATAGATTGATAGGTACATTGGAAGGTGATGGAAACTTTGAGGTGGTGGGGCCTAGTTGAAATGTGTGGGTCGTGGTGCAAAACCTAGGGGATTATATCTGGTCTGATCCATGACCCTTCTCTTGCTGGCTCTTTCCCTCTCTACTTCCTTACAATCACAGGGTAAGCCTTCCTCTGACATGCCTTTCAACCATAAAAAGTTATTTCTGTCTTTCAGCCAGTTGAACCTCTGAAACCTGAGACAAATTAATACTTTCTTCTATTTATTTATGTCACATTTTTTGTCACAGCTACAAAAAGTTGTACTGTGGAGAATCACTCTGTTCGAGGTCTTCTTCTATAAAAGTCCCTAGAAGAGACAGCTTCCTGGGGACCACCGGCTTGTGACCCCCATCCGATTCTTCTCTCAGACAGGAGCTTTCTTTCCCCTAATAAATCTACTCTGCTCAAGAAAAAAAAGAAGATAAATCAGTTAACAAATGAATGGCAATAAAATTAGGTACGTATGGTAGTCTTCTTTGAGTTGTAATCTCCATACTAAAACACAGCATCTCAGCACAAGGAATATGAAAAATATTCAGTGGTTTCTAGCTAGATCTTAACATTTCTGAGTTGTAATTTTTCAGTCTGCCTTCTGTATTTGTGAGTTGCTAGCAACAGGTGTGGGTCTGCAGCAATGCCTTTGCTTGCCTTCGGTGTTGAGGTATGGCTCTTCTTGCAACTCACACAAGATGTCCTGATGACTTTAGCAGCACAAATGAAGTAAGTTCTGGCCTTGAATCCCTATGCCTCTTCCAAATCTGCCACATTCTTCCCTTTGAGATCTGAGCAAAGATCTGGTAGCAAAAAATATAAAGACATAGGCAACAGTCTGTGATATTTATCTGACTTCAAGGAAAGCTTTCAATAATAAATATATCTTACCCTTTATTTACCAGATTGGCTATTAGAATAAATCCACTAGCTTATTATTTATCTTTCCACTTTATTTTTATTGATCAATAACTTAGAAAGAAAAACTTCCGGTGGAGAAAATAAAAGTAGTAATGCAAGCTGCAGGTTTCTCCATGTATGTACTCTACTGCATCTCAGTTTTCTCCTTAGGAAAGGTTGGGCCCCATTGGTTTATCCCTTGTTAAGTTATAATTGGTCTCTTGCATCCTCATGCTGCTCAAATTTAAGACCCTTTCTCATTGTCTACAGCACATTCTTCCTTCACTTCGTTACCCAAACACCATCCCTGTTGGATGGTGAAGTAGATTCTCTTCCCTAAACCCATCTTATAGAGGATTTCTAGAGCAATTCCAGAAGGCTTGAGTAAGTTAACTTATCTCCATCTCTGTCTTATGGGAAAGGAGTAGCGTGCCTGGGGAGGCCTGGGCTGGTCAAGAGTCTTCAGAGTACAGTAAGCAGCTTCTTGTTCTGTTCCTTTCTGCCCCCCTCATGCCTTCCCCTTAGCAGACCCTCAGGAAATGTAGGTTTGGCTCAGTAGCAATATTAGCCAAGCCATTTATTCAAATCCTTTCTCCTCCCACTTTCCCCTGGCCTCTAGCAACAAAATTAAATTAAAAAGTAAAGTAACAAAGATTCCCATCATTAAATCGGTATCAAATTAACTTTATTGTGTTGCGAACGTTATGTAATTACAGCACTAAACAAATCAAATACATTCTAATTTCCTAGTCCACAAGTTGCCTTTCACCATTAACTCTTCAAACTTTTACTATTTGTCTCAATCAGCAAATATCGTAAACAGAGTGCTTCAGCCACCAACATTTGTTGCTGTCAGTTCTAGAGGCTGGGTGTCCACTACCAGAGTGCACTGGTTTCTGCATCAGGTGAAACATTTCCTCTTTGTTTGCAGAAAGCTGCCCTCACACTGTGGCCGTTATCCAGTGCTTGCTTATAAAGAGAGGGCAAGGGAACCCTGGAGCATAAGAAAAAGAGAGCATACTTCCTCTTGAAAGGACGCTAATCCCATTATGAGGCCTCTACTCCTCTGCTCTCATCTAATTGAAATTACCTGACTAACCTCTCCCATAAATACTGTCACATTAAGGACAAGGCTTTGGAAATGCTAAGTAATAATACACATTTTTCAGCCCCCAGCCAAGGTTGCTGTGGGCCTGTGGATGACACTGAGTAGTTGTTTAGTTCTGGGCATGTGTGTGGGTTATTTGTTCCTTTTTGGTGACTTTTAAGATAAGCTCACCATTCACTGTTGGACAACAACATCCAGACTAATGTCCTGGGGGTCTGACATTTGTCCCTAGGCTACTTTTTTGTCCTCTGACCTCTGTCTTGTGCCCCAGCAGGCCGATGTCTGCATATCAAAGGTATCTCTGCCAGTGGTGGGCCCTGGCAAGAGGTGTGGACTTGGGTAAAGAGAGAGGGTAATTATTACTGTACCTGCAGATGCAGGTTTGTGATAGAAGAATAAAGATTCTTCTATAGAAGCAGCCCTTTTCTCACTTGTAGTTTTCACTAAGTTCCAATACTAAATTTTTCTCTTTGCACTTAGCTATCCAGTGGTGTTAAGGGCTCAGCAGTGGTGCAGAGTTCTGGGTACTTCATCATTCCACATCTTTGAAAAGAGCCTCTGCATTAAAATCTCTTCAGTTACTACTAAAAGTGTGGCAACCCTGTCCCTTCATTGTCACATTCCCCACTATGAACATATGGACAATTTCAACTACAGAATGACTGTAGATGTTTTATCGCTGTATGTTAAGTCACAGTGACAACAAATGAGGATTCTGTCTGTCTCTGTGGAACAGACCTCAAACAGATATGAATATGATTTTGAAATATAGGGCTTGTCTTCTTATTTCTGTTCTAAGACTCTTCAAATATGTATCTCTCCCTTTTTTTGGAAGTAATTCAGATTATAAGATGATTTTAACATCAGTAGTAGCAGTGGTGACTACAGTAATCAACACATACAAAAGTTGGCAAATGTTTTGCCTATATGCTTCCCATCTTGTCCCCCGAAATACTTCATGGAGTCAACAATTTTTTCTAACTTCACAGGTGCAAAAATTAAGTTCTACAGAGAGACTATGTCTTCTTCATTAACCCCAAACTCCAGTGAAAGGCAAGATAAAGTTAGAGCTTGTCCAGTACAAGCATTTTAATTCTACTTCGACAGAAGAAGGTGGTAGTGAAAATAGAGCAGGAGGTCAGCAGCATTAACTTCAATTTGCTTTTGTATTATGTTATTATTAATGAATATCCTAAGTTGGAGGTCATCTGCTTCCAAAGCAAATAAAAGTCTCAGATTTAGTCCTAGCAGTATTACTCATTTTCTTAAAGAACAGATGTTAGTATCTTTGTTTACCTCAATCTGTAATTTTGAAATCCTATCATAAGATCATTAACTTGTTGAGTAGACTGAAAAATCCACACTAATGGAATATAAAGTGATTCAAAGCCTGGACTCCTCACTTGTAGAATGACAAGGATCTGTATATTTAATTCGCATTTAACTGCAGGGAGTCCAAAGATGTTGGCTGTTGTTTCATTTCTTTCTCTTATATTCCTCAAGTGCATAGGCCAATCTTTGCTATGCATTTTTTCTTGCCTACATAGTTGAAAAGTAAAGTATACTGTAGAGATTAAATACAATATTCATACTATTTAAAAGGGACCATTTTGTTGTAGTTGAATCCCTACAAATCACATCAAATGAGTTACATTGTAGACTCTCTAAGTCTATCTTATTTTTCATAAACAAAGCAGCAACATCTTGGGGAAAATGTATCTTTTGTATGTGATAAATGTATGAACCTTTTGGAAAAACCCAGCTCCCCCATGGTTCCTAGTTTCCATTCATTCTTTGCATTTCTATTTTTCTTTCTGGATAGCCAGTTTTGTCAAACTTACAAGTCTTGAAGTCTTACAGAAGACATGGCTCAATTAAGGCTCTTAGGATCTTGTATCTTAGATTTAAAAATATGTTTACATTTTAAACTTATAAAAAAAATTACTCCATGAGTAGTAGAAGTATCCTCTTTTATGGAGGTCAAAACTAAGGATCACTTTATAGTCCATTTTTTAAAGATAAAAATATTGTTTATTTTATTTGGAGGAAGAATGAATTCAAGAAATAATTCTGTCTCTTAAAAAGTCTAATTATATGGGGCTATATATCCACTGGTGGATTGGTTGAAGAGACTGGATACCTACTTTCCATACAAGGCAATGGCACTGGCGTTTTCTTCCCCGTACTCTACGGGAGTGTATATAGTAATACAGAAAATCTCTCTCTCTCTCTTTATCCCCCCATGACATTAGCCTAATCAACTATAAGCAAAGCACTGAGAAAACAAAAAAAGACACTAAATCCTATTTGAGAGTGCTGCAAAAGGCTGGATCTGTGGCATTTGTATTGCCTTTCTCAATAAAATCTTGAGAAAGCAGACTTATTTGAGTACAATTAAATAAATTAACCAAAAAACATAGAACAAGAAAGTCTCCAATTTTTAGAGACACTGAATGCCCTACTGCTGAATTAAACTATTGCCTTAATTACTCAGCCTTAGTGTAGACTCAATAATGTAAAGGCTCAGTCCCACAGGCCTGTCCAAATATACATATTATAATGGATGTAAACTGTCAGATGAAGATGTAAGGCACGTAGGGAAAGATGTGGAAGGGGCCCAACCATTGCAGCTCTCTTCCCATGAAGCTAGAGGACCACACTTTAAGCATGGGGGTTTTTGCCCAGTCTAGAAGAAATTTAATCCCTATAGATTAAAGATTTTTATGAAGGCTGCATCATGTGGGTAAGAGAAAAAGAAGCTTTGGTTTGATAGACAAATTTATTAGCTCAGTCTTTAAACAATGCCTGCTTCCAATTGTTAGGGATCGGACAGGAATGAAAACTCCAAATTTGGACTTTGCATTTGCGGTGACCAGGCCCTTCACCATATAGCTGCCAGAAAATCACCAAAATCTGCTTTATTGGAGCCACCAGAGCGGATCCTATCAACAAGGAAATTCCAAGGGGCTTAGCAGCTCTATAGGACAAGAAGCTCCTATTATCCCTGTCATTCAAGAAATCACAAGGATTTTTTAGAGTACTGTGTCAGAAACAGGGTGAAAGATCAAAAATTAGAATACAAGATGCTCCTAGCACCTGCCTCACTCAGGAAATTACAAAGGTTTTGGAAGCACTATTTTAGCAACTGGGAGCAGAGACCCAATATACATTTCATATTATTAGGTCATAGACAGGAAATGCTGTTACCTGAGTTCCATTTCTCAGAGGCCAAAATCCTGCCTAAGCTTTCCTTCTGCTAGAAGTGACTCTTGAGACACTACCTTTTGGGTTGGCTAAATAGCTCAGTGGATTAAAGCTCCTACAGGCAGGTATAGGGAGGGGGCTGGAGTTTGATCCTCAAGCCTGCTTTATTGGTCCTGCCCCTCCCCCAGGCCATACTGAAATGTTTATAGCCTCCTTTTGGGAGACTATAAACAGGCGGATCACTACTAGTTCAAGCAAGTAATGAGACCTGGAATACCCTGTAGACACTTCCCTTAAAATACCTCCCCCCAAAATATTTTATTAGTACATACTTGCATTTCACTTTGGTTTTATCCTTTCCCCATTTGGGCATCAAACATATCACCAGAAAAAAAAAAAATAATTAAAGATAAATGAGCCCATCAAGAACATTTAAAAACCCACTCTGTTGCTAGCTCAGGCAGTTGTCTAGGTATGATTTATTTTCTGACTATATTAAATACACATCTTTTTTTGCAGAAATATTAGTTGTATTTGTCCTCTGACCCTACCACTCTGAGGAACTCATTTAGTGTCACATCTATAAATCATATAATTTTTTTAAAAGAAATAATGAGTTTCTCCTACTGTATGGCAGACATAAACAGAAAAAAGTTGAACCTGACCCCGTTTCCTCCACCCCTCCATAAACACCCCAACTCTCCCATGTTTTTTGGTTTAGAGAGGATCAATAAAGTGATTTAACCTATTATGTTTCCTGCGTTTGTTGGCATTTTTCTATGTATAATCAATAATGAGTCTATATTTTGCTGAAAGAAACACTGATAATTAGTAACTTCTGATCTGCAACAACTCCAGGAGACAATTATTGAATCATTTGTGCTTAATATGAGTAGGTGTTAGCTAGTAGTCTCTGCCCAGAATCTCTTTTTGTGAAATATTTTGACTCTTTCTTACTGAAGTGACAGAAATTTTACAGGAAGTCAGGGAGTGAATGAGATAGAGAGTTGGTGACCAAACATGTCTACACCTACATGAACACACACATACACACACACACACACACACACACACACACTGCTACACAATTGAAACAAATATAATAATATATAAGAAGCAAGAGCTTTAGCAAGACAGCTGTTTTTCAAATCCTGGCATTGCCACCTCTTTTTCAGGTGGACCCAGTGTGTCAGTTCATCTTGTGGAGCCTCAGTTTCTACACATAAAAAGTGGGACTAGTCAGACGTTCTCTCCTCATTGCAAGAAGGACTAAATTAGATACAGCTCTAAGTGCCTGTACATAGGATATGCTCGTTAAAACATTTTGTAATCCTTTGATGATGTCATCAATAAGACTCAAACTAAATGATAATTTACTTAATGAAGTCAAAATAATAGAAATGTTTTGCCGGGCGTGGTGGCGTATGGCTGTAATCCCAGCACTCGGGAGGCTGAGGCATGAGGATCAGTGCGAGTTCGAGACCAGCCTGGGCTACAAAAGTGAGCTCAAGGCCAGCCTCAACTGCACAGTGAGACCCTGTCTCAAAAAGACAAAAAAAAAAAAAAAAGGAAATGTTTTAACCACTATGCTAGGTTAAAGGGAGACACTGTCTTGTGAACCCTTCAAACTTAAACTGTGAGGAATCTTATAATATCTATCCATACTGCTCCTTTTCAATGGATTATTAGTGGGCATGGAAAGAAGCCGGTATAAGCATACAGCTTGGCATACAAGACATTAAGTCCAGTAAGTTACTGTTTTCTCCTAAAAACCACCGTCTGGATGTTGTTCAGCTGCATTATCCCAGGAATTTAAATTCTGTTCTTTCAGTACAAAAGAGATCGTTAGAAAGTTCATCATTTCTTCTAAAAAATCCTATTTAGAATGCTGATCTCTAGAACTGGTCAGGTATACTTAATTGCTAGTTCATGCATAGATGCTGAAATGAAGAGTTTTTTCATCAGTGTTTAAGCAGAGCATAGAATTATTGTTTCAATTGAGAAAAAGAAAATAATAATAAAATGCATTATATCATTGGAGTTATCTCTCACTGAAGTTTTGGGTTCTATACCTACACTTTTTTATTTTTATTTTTTTATGTATTTATTACAGGTTCTAAAGGGTCTCACTACACAGACCGGACTCATAGTGATCCTCCCATTTTTAGCCTCCCAAGTACTGGGATTGCAGGCAGGTACCCCCAGGCCCAGTCTCAGTTCAAGACTCAGCACACCCTGGGGTGGGGCTGGTGCAGCGCACTGGTGAATGAGCCTGGTCAGCTATCTGTACCCATCTTATCTCCATCTTGTCTCCAGATGGAAAGTAAAAGTAGTAGTAAAATCAAGAGCCCCACGGCCTAAAAAACAAATTTTAATCATAGATTGTTCTTGTGTGGCCTTGTAATTCAAATCATTAGAATGTACATAGAAATAGTTGTTTAAACAGCTTTCTGGATCTTGACACAAATCGCTGCAAATGCCACCTGGAGAATCTGGGAATTCTCAGAGTTTAGTCTTATAGAACGAATAATATGAAAAATTTACTACTTAAGGGGAGAAAATCTTTCATAAGCTAAAATATTGAAAGCAGAAACCAAAACCAAAAATAAACTGGGCCTGACTCTCAGATGGTTTAGATTTTGACACTGTCATATATAGAACAAGAAATAAATATATTGGATATGTTTCAAATTAGTATTAATTCATAGCTTTTTATTTAATGTTATTATCATGATGATTTTTTAAATGTAGGTTCTTATTATGTAGCCTGGCTGGCCTCAAACTTCTACGTCAACTTTGAAAGTGCAGGGAATATAGTCCTTTGGCACCACACAGCACTTCAAAAAAGGTTTTTTAAACTGCAATTTTTAACTCAAGTAGATTTTTCAAGGACTATAATAGAATTCCTTGAAATTTATATATACACATATAAAATATAATATATATATGATTTATAAATGCATATGATCTTGGAAACATAGAAAAAAAGGAATGAACTTAAACCACCCCTTAGACACATTTGAAAACAAGAATATCGTACTGGAAGTATGCACTTACATAAATTAGCCAAAATACAGTATATGCAGTCAAGAAGGTAGAAAATACAAGTGATAATATTTAATATTTAACTAACTAGAATTAGAGAATATATGAAAAATTTTGAAATGAGGAAAATGGTACTTAGAGAATTAATGACTGAGAAGTGTATAAAGTTATTGAAACAATAGGTTCTCAGATTCATAAACTGTAGGGTATATCAAGAAAGATAAATTAACACCTCGACCCTTAAAGAGAGACTAGCTTCATAATGGTCAAAGAAAAAAGGACAAATTGATGATATAGAAGCAGATGACTCATAGACAGTGTATTTCTCAATGCAGCAGACAGGACAGTTTCTCAAAAGTCTATATGTAATTATTATGTACTATGAACATGTACTAATAAAAAAAGAATTTTAAAAGTTAAACCTCTTTAAAAAGGGCATAAATAATTTTCAACACATACTTATGTGTATCCAGAATGTCTATTTTTCAAAAGTGAGCATAAACTCATAATTTCAAATAAATAGAAACTGAATATATTTATAATCAATAACTTTCTTCATGTCAAATTCTTAGAGGAAAGAAAAAACCAACCGAAGTGATCTTGGAAAGAAGATTCAATATAAGAAAACTTGGTGAAAGGAAAAGAGAAACGCAAGGAGGTCGAAGCAAACAGGACTGTATCAAATAATATTTGCAGCATTAAACAAAATCAAAGAAATGAGCAGAAGCAGGAGTAGGAAAGCTGAAAGAACCATGGGTGATCAAAGACCCAGCATTTAAAAACCCTTTCATAGGGACTAGTGATATAGCTCAGTAGAATAAGCGCTTGCCTGGCAAGCACGAGGTCCTGCATTCAATCCCCGGCTCTGAAACAAAACAAAAAAAAAAACCCTTTCATAATTTTCAAGGAGATTCAAGTCATCTTTAAAAGTCCAATAAGCATTGGAAGGAGGAAGTAACTTAAATTTAAAGTAAACGGAAAGGAGGAAAAATATTCAATATATCTAAAGAAAAGGCATAAAAGGAAAACAATGTGAAGATTGTAATAAAGTTAACTACTTAACGTAGCATAATATCTATGAAAGGACTAGGTAAAATGTAGAGATTATCAGATTAGATGTTTTAATAAAAGAACACAGCTAAAATATATAGAAAAGATGTGAAAAATTTAAAAATATGAAAGCATCACTGAAATATCAATTATAAGAAAGGCATGATGCAACTTAAGGCAAAAATTAAGTAAATTGGTTATTATGGTGGGATAGTTACAAATAGCATTCCTCACTAACTGAGGAATAAATCTAAAGAGAAATAGGAATAATATCATTAAGCGTATCAGAGATACAACCAAGAGGTTGGCTACTTGCTCAGCATGTACAAGGCTCTGAGTTCAGTGCTCAGCACTATCACCAAACCCAACCAGACAAAAATCTAATGCATCCTCAAAAACTCACTGATGATGATGATGATGATGATGATGATTATTATTATTATTATTATTATTATTATTTGAGACAGGGTCTCACTTCAGGACTTCAGGCTGGCCTTGAACTTGCCTTGTAGCTCCGGCTGGCCTGGAAATCAAAGCAATCGTCCTGCCTCAGCTTCCTGAGTGCTGGCATTATGAGTGTGTGCTGTCACACTCAGCCAGTGACTAATATTTTCTAGCCTTTATTGGATAATAATAAACAGCTCACAGGATTTCAGACCAGTGCTCAGCAATCTAGGGCTGACAGACCCAATTCAGTTCCTGCCTTGTTTGGACATGGTCCTCCAGTCAAAGCTATTTACATCTTTTAATGGATTCTATTTTTAAAAGAAAAGAATATGTGATGTGAACATCTGTGGCCACAAAGCCTGAGAAACTGACTGTGCTATGTGGGCCTTTACCAACTGTATTATAAGCCTTGATACCAGTCACATTTCAACAATTATTTATTAAGATCTCTGTGTGCTGTCCACTAGGCTAGCCGCTGCAGACAGTGCAGTAGAGAACGCAGACTCAAACCCTTCTGTGCCTGGCACTTACACTTGCATACTAGTGAGGAAGGCAGACAAGGAGTTAGGTAAATAAATAAAGTGTATTTGATAGGGATGTGTACTAACATGAAAATAAAACAGGAAAAATAATGATTGTTCTTTTGCAAAATTAAAGAGTGCGTAATTAGAAATTATAATAAAGAACTTTAAAATACTTAGAACAGAATCATAATAAAATCAGTACATATTAATGTCCTTAAAGTGCAGCTAGGGGGAAATATTTAATTTTTTATGCTATATTAGAAAAATAAAGGTTGAATGTTAGTGAGCTGTAAGGCTAATTTAACTTACAAAACTATTAAGGGGAAGTGAAGCATTAGAAACTAATGAAGTTATAACAAAGAAACTACCAATAGCCATTGCAATTTCCAAAATACTGTTCTTTTTAAAATAATAATAAAATACAAGAATGTCTGCTGAGAGTGATCAAGTACAAATATATAAAAATGAAGATTAAAATATTATAAATAAGGAACAGTAAAAATCTCACATAGGAAGGGAGAATAACTTGTTGCTTATAAATGTGAAAACTTAGGTACAACAAACAAATCCTTTTTAAGAAATGTAACTTACCAACTGTGACTCAACTGTTCCATCTGAATAATCTTGTAACAACAAAGTAAATTACTTCCATAGCAAGAGAACTTTCCTTAAACAAACAAACAGAAAAAAAAAAACTGTTAAGAATAGGTGGGCTTATCTATTTCTACCAATTTTCAAAGTCATTCCAGTAGTATTTTATAAAACTGCTCCAAATATTGAAAAATATGTACATTTGATGATTTATCTTAAGACCTGTGTAACTGTTATGCCGAAACCTAACAAAGGCTTTGCAGCGAGGAAAAGTTCAAGGAAAAGAAAAAAATTTGGAGTTTAATTTTAGAAAAAATGAATTGAACCATACCAAAAATTTAAAAGAATAGATTCAAACTGGAAGAAATCCAGATGTCCATCAACTGTCAGTGTGAAACGGAACAGATTATGGGTATAAGTCTTAACACCGGTGAATCTCAAAAATATTATACTAAATGAAACAAGTCAGATGCAGGAGACTTTGTGGTGCAGAATTCCATGTATGTGAAGCCTCCATAAAAGATGTCAAGAGCAGAATGGTGGTTTTATGCATGCCATTGAGGGGTGGGAATGGAGACTGACTACAAAAATAGAGGATTTGAGGGTTGATGCAAATATTCCAGAATCAAACTAGATTTTGCACAGCTCTGTAAATTTACAAAAAATTATCATTGCTTTTCATTGCTATTCACTGCATCTCTGTGTTGCTCTCAGATTCTTACATTGAAATGCGAATCCCTAGTGTGATGGCTTTAGGTGGGGTCTTCTGGAGCCTATTTGATCAGAAGTGTGGAGCCTTCATAAATGACATCATTATCCTCATGAAAGAATTTCTTTTTCTGTTACGTGATAGGTTTTTCAGTGGTGGTACAGCAGAGAAGCAGAAACAAGGGGTGTTCTTTATTAACTCTGAAGACATGGAGAGGAGCGAAGGCAGGGAGGTGGGAGATCCTCTGACTTGAGGCAGGGAGGATGAGACTTTAGGAACTTTTGCTAGAGGTGGAGTTTGAGGGGCAGGGTCAATGACACACAAGGAGCTGACTGGGGGTGTACTCATGTGCACAGGAAAGGTGAAAGGAAGTTGTATACAGGGCTGGAGTGGGGAAGGTAGAGGTGATGCATGATAATTTAGCAGTTTGTACTTAGTCTGGAGCCTATCACCACATGAAGACATATGGAAGAATCTTCAGTCTGGAAAGGGAGCTTCCAGAATCCAGCCTTACTAGTATCCTGATCTTGGGCTTCCAACCCCATAGAGGCAAGAAATGACTTGCTGTCAGGAAGCTACCCAGTATGCTGAATTTCATTATAGAAGCCTGAACTGACTAAAGCATTGATGCTTAAAATACTATTGGGATAGATAAAACATAAGATCACCTCAACGGAAGAAGAGAAATGGTAGAAAATGCAACTATTCATAATACTTTTTAAAACATTCAAGTAAATTAGAGGCACAAGAGAATGTTTTTAGTCTAAAATTATTTTACAATTGACAATATTTGTCTATGGAAACCTTTAGCAGCTTTCATTTTAAAAATGAGAAAAAGATTTAGGTCTGGCAGCACAGGCTTGTAATTCCATCAATTCAGAAGGCTGAGGCAAGAAATCTCAAATTTGAGATCAACCTGGACAACTTAGCAAGACTTTGTTTCAAAGTGAAATTTTAAAGAAGTTAAAACAGCTGAGCATATTGTTCAGTGGTTCAACACCTCTGGATTCATTCTTTCTACTACTACTACTACTACTACTACGACAACGATGACGACGACGACGACGACTACTACTACTACTACTACTACTAATAATAATAATAGTAATAATAATAGTGATGGTACATGCTGGTAATCTTATCTGGTACCTGAGGGACGATCTCAAGTTGGGGTGAGCCTTGGTAACTTAATGACTTAGCAAACACTGTCTCAAAATAGAGAAGAATATGAGATGCAGTTTTGTATGAAAATGTGAGGGAGACCTTGTGCTCCAACACGGCAATATAACAACAAAACTCCTAAAAACTCAGAGTGCAAGAAGGATTCCCTGCACTTCTTCTCCCAACTCTCTTCACCCAGACCCTTACATACAGAAGCACCAGTTCCAAGAACCTGATATTCTTTGGATTGTCAGCCAAGAAGTTGAAATAAATGAGACTAATGGTAAAGATCTTCATACCTCAAATACTAGATTATAACATTCTTGAGAGCAGAGATGCCTTTCTTTTTAAAGAGAATATAGTATCTGCAAAATTGAGCACTGATTACGTATATATATATATATATATATATATATATATATATATTTATTTATATATATATATATATATATATGGTATATAATAAGCTGGATATAAAATATAAAAGGTCTTTTTCCTATTCTTACAATTCTCTTAACCATAAAATTGTATTTAAATAAATAGTATGCAGCATGACTAGGTAAGTCAACACCTACATCCACGTTTCTATAAAAACCAGTATGAGCTCAGTAAATCATGGAGTATATTTGTACTAATGGCAAGGTTTCTAGATAAAGGTCCAAAAAATTAATACAACAACTTCCTAAATCAGGATCATGTAATGAAATAAACTCTGGGTTCAAGATTGAAAACCCTGTGCAGTTTTGGTCCTGACCAACTATGACTTCTGAAAAAGAGAGAGGGAGGGAGGGGGAGAGGGAGAGGGAGAGGGAGAGGGAGAGGGAGAGGGAGAGGGAGAGAGAGAGAGAGAGAGAGAGAGAGAGAGAGAGAGAAGATAGATCTATCAGTCAATGAAAGGCTTTTCTTTCTCCACTTGTGTTCATGACTGTGTATGTGTGCATACATACATGTATATGTTGCTTATGTGAATTATTTCCAAATTAAGACTCAAAAGGACAGAATTAAAAGCAGAGACTTGTACACCAGTGCTCTTAACAACGTTGTTCACAAACATCAAAAGGTAGATGAAAGAATAAAGAAAATGTAGCAGATACCTACTGCTGAATTTTACTTGCATGTAGAAAAGAATACAATTATGACACATGCTTCAACCTGGATGAACTTGAAATCAGTATAATTAGTGAGACAGGATCCAGGAGGTTAAATACCTTATGATTCCATTTACATCAGGTACCTGGAATACTCAGTTCACAGGAAGAGGAGCGATTCACAGAGCATGGGATGAGGGAAGAATGAAGAGATATTGATTATTGGAACAGGATTTTAGTTTGAGAAGATGAAAGAATTCTGAGAGTGAATAATGGTTGTTGTATTATAACAGTATCGTACTTGATGCTGATTAACTGCATATAGCTAATTGTTAAAATGGTGTTCTGTTTATTGTACTACGATAAAAAGCAAAGATAGAACAAAAGTATCTTGTATTTGCAATTCATGACAAGAATGCATTTTATTTATTTTTTCCAAACTTTTTAACAGAAGACTCTTGGTACGATAATAGGAGGAGCAAGAAGGAGTGGAGAACTTTCTTGAGTTACTCCAGTGAAAAGTGGTAGAAGTTTTTCAGTAAACCGAAAATAAAACTACTGTGTTGGGCTTCTGTTTGCTTCTGGCCTCTGGAATGCTAGATTTCATTGACATATGCATGATCTTGGCTAAGAGGCCAGTATTTCCCTTCTGGGAAGTACCAGCCACTGTAAGGACCCAAGATGCTAGATAGTTTAATAAATTAACTCATCTTAAGATGGCTCAGCTATTCCAGAGGTATTTAAGTGACTAATAGTCTAGTTTTGTCTAAAGAAACACACAAGTACACATTCACACACACACATGCATGTACATATATACATGTATACACATAATGCCTTTATGTAATGAATATTGATCTAGTTTCAGTTCTACGTCATGGTGACATATATCTTTCTTCTTATTCCTGTACTGTTAGCAAAATTGCAACATGCTTTAATGATAGTAGACATAAATAACCTGAATGCTTTTTCTTTTCTTATCAGATGCAGGCATTTCTCTCATGAAAATTCTGACCCCATAGCCGGGGACATGAATCTATCAGTAAACTTCATTATTTATTGATGGCTTTCTATATTTTCATGTTGCTTTTGCTCTCACTACATTTTATTTAAATTACTTATACACTTCAACCTCATAATCTTTTTTTCTGAAATATTTGGGTTAAGGTCAATTCCTGTGCTGCTCATTTTATTTATTTTTTGCTCAAAAGAGAACAACATACATGGAGAAGACAGCTAACTACACAAACAAGAGGCTAATTGAAAGCAGTTTATGTAACCAGAATTGATGATAAGATTTGTCCAGATAATTTGTCTAAAACTCAGCTATTCTGTTGTTAATTTGTAAGCAAGTTAGGATCTCCTAAGTTTCTAAATTAAAGACAAAGTGAAACTTCCTTTCTTTAGGATAATAGATATGTATCATTCAAATGCCAATCCTGAAGCAAAACCACATGAGTCTGTGGAGTAATGGCTTTTATTAGAAATGTTACAGCCAGGAAGATAGCTCAATGGACTAAGTGCTTGGTTTGGCAAGTGTACGGGCCATTGTTTCGTGCCCCATCCTGCATGCCTTCCTGGACCTGGGGCATGCTGAGCTGGGGAACAAGTCCAGGCGTGGTGGCACACACTTGTAATGCCAGTGCTGGAGAGGCTGAAAACAGGAGGGTCACTATGAGTCCAAGCTGCAGAGTGAGACTTTGTACCAAACACATAAACAATAACAATAAAGAAACCTTAGTTATGTAATAGTTGGGAAAGGTCAACAAGTAGCAGTGAGGTGGTAGAAGAGGGAAACCAGAGAACACTCATTGCCCAGAGTTTCTTGATACCTCCAAGGGCAAGTGGAGATCAGACAGGTCCAGCTTCTGGGGAGAAACAGCTACTAACGCTGGACCAGGAGTTCTCTGTCAGCAGGGCTGCTCATGCAGAACCAGAGGAGGCTCTGGAGAACAGGCCTTGTTGCTCTTTATGGCCTCCAATTGTGTTCGTGCTCAGGGTGAGCTGCAGTCACAGTGGCCATGGTGTCAGGTCACTCTTAGATTTCTGGTCAGTTTCCACCCTGGCCTATTTCCCCCAGAGCCACAGAGGGCAAGGATTCTTGGAAACACAACCTCTACGTATCCCCATTGTGAAATACAAGGGACAAAGAACAGTGTTCTGAGTTGTTAACCCTTAAACATCTTGCTCACCCGATGGCAAGGAACCCTCAGGGTTCCTTTCAGTGCCAGCTCACATCTCGCTGCCCAGAGGGAGGTGGCCAGGGTGTGACCAAACACAGGCAGTGGGCCTAGGAGAAAAGATGGCTTCATAGGGAGGGGAAATAGTTACCTCCCAAGACTCTGGAAGATGCCAAAGCCTAAAGGAGAGTTACAGTAGAGATCAGAGCTATAGTCTGGAGAGCAAAAGACAAGCAATTCCCTTGAGGTACCTCAAGGGGGTGAAGATCTCATGTTCTTCCAACATCACATGAGCATGAAGTTTGTATTTATGGCAGCACGTAGGCAGTGGCCTAATTTTTTTTTTTTTTTTTTTTTTTTTTTTTTTTTTTTTTTTTTTGTCTTTTTTTGAGACGGAGGTCTCTCAATGCAGTTCAGGCTGGCCTTGAGCTCACTTTTGTAGCTCAGGCTGGTCTCCAACTCACACTAATCCTCCTGCCTCAGCCTCCTGAGTGCTGGGATTACAGGTGTGCACCACCATGCCTCGCAATGTGGCCTAATTCTTTACAAACACCTCTCTCTATCTCTATCTCTGTCTCCGTCTGTCTCTGATCTCATCCCCCTGTCTTTCTCTCATCTGTCTCTCTCTTCTCTCTGTCATTCTGTCTCTATCTCTGTATCTGTCTCTGTTTCTGTCTGTCTCTCTCTTCTTCTCTCCCTCCCTCCCTTCCTCCCTGCCTCCCTGCCTCTCTCTCTCTCTCTTTCTCTCTCTCTCTCTCTCTCTCTCTCTCTCTGTCTCATCCAGATCTTCATTCTTCTAATCTCTGTTAAAAGATACAGATCTCCAGAGAGACTTAAACCACCTCAAATGAAGCAGGTCCTTCATTCCCTTCCACTGGACTTGTGACAGGTTCCCTGGGACTACCACAGCTGGAAATGATGGATTCATCCTTTGTGGCTTGTTTTCCCCACTTGTTCAATTGTAAGCTCCCAAGGGCTGGACCTGATCCCTGTGT
>PVJA010003168.1:0-13358 GCA_004027025.1 Myocastor coypus
TATTGATGTTGCTTAGAAAAAAAAAAAAAAGGAAAAGAATATACTTCTCTTTGGACTAAGAGGAAGCAGATACATACACAGTCAAATGTTCTGCAGTTGCAGTGGGCCACCAGTGAAGCTTCTAATGTTGGAGGTTATTGAATCTAAGCCTCCTAAAGCTCATCTCACCAATCTAGCTCTGCGTTTCATGCATTGTAATTAAGCTTTTTTTTTTCTTTTTCTTGCTGGGTGGTCAAGGGCAAGTGGAAGCAAGACCTGTATAACAAAACATTCTTTTTTTTTTTTTTTTTTTTTTTTTTTTGTATCTTCCAGGGTCAAATCCCCTCAGGATTAAGTTTGGGACCAAGGACAGTATTTTGTAGAACTGTTGTTAGTGTCAGCCTTCGGGATGAGTCACGGCCATTGCTTGGCCATTTTGCTTTCTGTGAAAGCCTGAGAGAATGTTTTTCTCGCCCCAAGGAAATCTTAAATGTGTATCCACACCTTTCAAGCAAGGGGCACCAAGGAATGCTTGGCTATGTATGGGAATAGCAGGGCTCTTGTCCCTGAGAAGTGGCATGGAAAATGGCAGCATTCCTGTTAGGCTTCAACAAATATGAAGTATTATGTCCAGGTTTTTACATGAAGTAAGGGATCTATTAGAGGACAAGGAAAAACACTTTCCTTTAGTCATGCTTAGAGCTTGATTATAAAGACAACTAAAGCTTAGGGGGCATGATAAAAAAGATTGAAAAATACCTAGTTGACAATGTACTTGTTAGACTCTGATTTTTAAAAAAATGACTTAATATAAGAATGTATTATGTTTTGTTGCATCTATTTTTTTCCAAATACTTTCTTTCTAGAGTGATTGCTCTATCGTACCAATCCAATTAATATACGAGCACTTTTCCTATGGGTTAGACGTGGCCATTCTGAGGTGAGTGGTAGTCTCTTCGTCACTGTCGGAAAGGAACTAAAGGAACAAAATCAGCTGGATATCTATGAAGCATTAGTGACTCATATTATTTATGGTTGATGTATCCCACTGAAGGTTTTCAACAATATTAATAGAACTCTGAGATAAGAACTGTAAGATCTTTCTTGTGCTCACTTAAGCAACATTTCCAAGATTATGTGGGACAGAGGATATGCTGATAAATTCAAACTATGAAGTGACTTTAAACTTTATGCAAGCAACCGGGTATATACAGGATGAGATTTTTGCTTTGTTTTGTATTGCTTTTCTTCCCTGTTACAGATCATTGCATGAGGGATATAGGAAAAATTTTGTTTTTTGTCCCTGTTGAAGTCCAACACATTTTCAAATTATCATGTTTTGGATGAAATTCAGGCTGCGTCAAACTTATCATACAAGTTCCATAAGTCTTACTTGATCTAGACTTTATTCAATAAAAAGAGGCCATTGACCACAGGCTTAGCTGTCACAAGGGAAACGGATTGCTAGAACACTTACACTTTTTATGCTTCCTCTATTCTAAAAGCAAATACCTTGCCACGCATTTGGAACCTGAAAACTATGCTGAGTCGAGATGCCCTGGAAAACCCTTGCTTGACCCTACGTTATCATCTACATTTGTAAAAGCCCACGTGTTATTATTGAATTCAAAGGATGGAAATCAGAACCCTGCCTTTCTGTGGAAGTAAACCTAGTAAAAATAAATATGGTCATTCAAAGCTTTCAAGGGGGATAAATTCTTCCTTTAGGAGTGTGATTGATCATCAAGAAACATGGAAAGCCACGGTCGCTCTCATTAGGCAGAGGCAAACTAATTTCACAGTTTGTTGTAGCTGAATGTTTGACATTTGTTATCTTTATTCGTATTCGGTGTTGTGGATATTTAATCTTCCTCTTGGAAAATTACTTTTTATTTAATGAGATATTTCGCTCAGTCCATTTGTAAATAAAGCAACCATACTTAAATAATTCAGAGTCCTGTGGTTCCCATTTTATATTTGATTTCCTTCTTGGCTGATGTACTAGTTTACATAGTATGATTTTCTTACCATATTATCTTTCCAAAAATATCCCACAGGGCCATTGCTATGGAAATTATATTAAATCGTTAATAATTTTGCAGTTTGGGAGCCACCACACTATCTGCCCAAGTGCACTTCTCTGAAGGCCATTCTTTTGTGAGGAATATTGTAAAACTATCCCAGTACCAATGCAAGTGATTTAAGAGTGATCTATGGGTATTTAACTGTAAAGAAATTTTATATTGATTTCCAAATTTTTTCTCTTTAATATGTTCTGACCCAAGCTTCATGCATACACAGCAGTGTGCTTCCATTTTACAAATTAATTTGCTTTTTAAATTTAAATTTGGCACTTTTGCATTCCTGTTTAATAGACAATAAAGAGAACAGTTCTATAAACAACAATATCTTTAATAAGATAATATTTAACTCTGATAAATAGTGTGTGCGCTGCTTTTTGGTATTTGCCAGGTTTATTGCATTTTTATTCATCTACAAGTTTCTTTATTTTCAAGTTTTGGAATTGGAAATGTCCAGATGAAGTTAAACCATTGATTCAGGGGAATCAATAATTAAACATTTTGAGTTTTCCCCTAAATCATCACCTAGAGTAGTCCTAAGCTTGAAAAGTAGTAAAGAAATCATGGGCAACATCTTATATTTGATTGGATAATGCACAAGCCTCCACTAACTGTAAATAAATAAAGAAGCCAAACTCTAGCCCAGTAACTCATACTCTACCTGATAGAATTCCTACAGTCTCTGCTCTATGTGAGATGCACTTCCCACTCTCAACAGTCAGTACCTGAATTGACTTGGAACCAGGCATTAATCTATCCTATAAAAGGGCTACAGTGTATATTTAATGCTGCCCGCAAAGCATCTGGCCCTCTAGGCTTGGTCTTTGAAAGGTAACAAAATTATGGCAGAGCTACAGCTGACTTGCTGTAAGAGGTGAGACCTTGTTAGAGAGGGTGGGTCACTGTGAGTGTAGCCTGGAAAGGCATCTCTCTCTCAGATGCCTCCCCTTGCTTTCTACTTCCTGGTCACCTTGAGGTGAGGAAGCCCCTTGCCCATGTCTCCTTGCTTGGAGTAAGCTGACTGGGAAATAGGAACTGTGTAGGTCTGCAGTCTGTGAGCCAAAATACAGGCAATCCTCTCCTCCAAGTTGCGCAGGCCATTCTTGTTTCTTGGTCACGAAAAACTGATGCAGGCAAGAACTATAAGGGTGAATCATGATCCCGATGGTGTCATGCAACCGTCTCATCTTGCCGACCTTGGAGAGAACAGAAAGAGAAGCCAAATAAATTGTAGATTAACTACACAAAGTTTCTTTCCAAAGATGTTTGCAGTGTCATCAATAGAAGCTAACAATTTCATGAATTGTACATTGATACACAAAATGTGGTGAATAACAGTATTTATCATGGGAATGATTTGATAAATTTATTTATTTATTTTTTGTCTTTTTCAGACAGGGTCTCATTATGCAGTTGAGGCTGGCCTTGAGTTCACTTTTGTAGCCCAGGCTGGTCTCGAACTCACACTGATCCTCCTGCCTCAGCCTCCCGAGTGCTGGGATTACAGGCGTGCGCCACCACGCCCGGCTTTTTTTTTAAATTTTATTTTATTTATTATTTTTATTCTTGTTTCAGAACCTTTGTTTTTATTCACTTACTTTTATGGCCAGCTCAGCCTGCCCCGAGGGCAGGGCTGGCACAGCATGTGGTCCCGGGGATCGAACCGTGGTCCCTGAAGCCGCCCAAGCTTCCCCAAGCAGGTGCTTTAGACCACTGAACCATCCCGCCGGGCCCCAAATTTTGTTTAAAACGTAAGCAATTCTCAGTGTCAAAATCCAATGAAGTTACTTGAAGCTTCATAACATAGATAAAAAGTTAGAGATCTAAACACCAAAAACTTTACTTCACCAAAGCAATGTACATGCATTGGCATCGGTGTTAAGATAATGATGTTTTTAATTACAACTGTGGGCTTGCGATTCTGTAAATATACTTCATTGTCTAATCAGAAGCCCGCAGTATGCCAGAGGTCTGCTCTCCTGTATAGCCTTCGTAGTAAGCTAGCACATGCTGAAACTTGAAGCGACTTCTCTGGCTGTGCAAGAGACGACCACAGCCCTTGATCTACACAGGTGTCCACTTCAGCTTGCATTCCTTATGCACACAAGCAGGCTGGTGTGTATTCCTGATAACCTACTTCCATTTCTCTATAGATTATGTGTGCATTTCCAGTAGGAACCAAAGCTCTGAATTTCACGTAAGACTCCATTTCTGGGGTTTACCTCAATACCATTTACCAGCTCATTACACTTTCAAAGAGTCCCTAGAACTTCATGTAATGCCCCTGTTATGGTTTGTGCATAGGTGTCCCCCCAAAGCCTCACACAGTCATGGGGAAGCTTCTGGAATTTGTAATTGATGATTGTGGGAACGGGTGCTGCACCTACCCTGGGCAGGTGATTTGAATTTCAATGTAAGGAAGGAAGAGGTGTTAGCTGCTTCAGCTGCTGCTACTCTCTCCCTTTATTCTTGTTCTTTGCCACCACCATGAAAGGTTGTTTTCTGCCCTGTGCCACTCTGCGCTGGACCCAGCTGAGTATGGACTGAAACCTCCAGTAACTTTGAGCTAAGTAAACCTTTCTTTCCCTCATTTTGAGTGTCGGGCATTTGTCCCAGCAACGAGAGAAGAGTAACTAAGACATCCCCAATGTAGTATTGTTTCTGGGTGGGACTTAATGAAGAATATTTGGAGCACAGGGGAAGCATCCTTATAACACGCAGTGACTTTTCCTCCTCAGGGTCTTCCTCTTTCTGCTTCTTATGTTGCCTGACACAAAATCCTGCTTCCAGCCTTCGTATTTTACTCCTACTTCTATTTCTTAGATTATTTTGTGCTTTTACATAGCTTTAAGCACCATTTGCTCAATGATGATTCCACCCTGGATCGAGAATTTGTCCACTTGATTTCCTGTTACGGATCAAGGTTGAGTTAGCAGTGAGCATCAGCATTACCTTAGCTCAGGAAAGTGCACTTGCCATCTGAACTGCTGATTCTGTGCTATTCATCCCACAAGCCTGCTCCTCCTCTTGGAAATCAGTACTACCATTCATCTAGTTGTCTGGAACAAATAATTCTCTTTGTGCTAAAATGCTTATCTAAACTATTAGCAGTTCCTTTTAGTTGTAGCCTAAAATATTTTGAGATAGAATTATTTGTTGACATGCCACTGGTTATGTCTTGCAGCTGGTCACTTCTCTATTGCTCTTTTCTTGGGTTCTAGCAGAAGTTTGTTGCTGTTTCCATTTTTTATATTGCTCTTCTCTCCACTGGGCAACCAGAAAAACTGCTTACAATACCTCTCAGGTCTTGATGTCTCCAAGCTCCAACTCTGAAAGTGTTTCCGATTATGTCCTATATATGTTATCATATTGTTCTCCCTGACCTGTAAGCGCAAACCCGTGTTTCCTGGACTATTTTGCTGTACATCTGTGTCCCAAGTATCTCTGCCTTACACCTTTCCCTTCCTAGAGCAAATTCTTCCTTTGTTGTTCTTTTCATTTAGTTTTCTCCCCTTATTCAGAAACATTAGTCCAGGAGAAATCTTGCAAAATATTTATCTGCTACAATGCCATCTTCTCAATTTGTAAAAAGTGAAATAAAGGGCAAGCTTTGGGCCGGCAAGATATCTCAGCAGTCTAAAGCGCTTGCTTAGGCAAGCTTAGGCAACTGCAGGGACCGTGGTTCAATCCCCAGCACCACAGGCTGTGCCAGTCCCATCACCAGGGCAGGCTGAGATGGCAAAAACAAACAAACAAACAAACAAAGTCTTCTTATTCCTGTGTAGGGTCTTACTACACAGCTTGGACTCTGCGTGCTCCTCCCCAGCACTGGGATTAAGGCACGTACCATCATGTCTGCTTTTAGTGGCTGGCTCTTCTCACACAGGGCAGGTCCAGCATGGCACGTGGTACTAGGAATTCCACCCAGGTCCTTGCATTTGCCGATACAAGCACTTGGACCACTGAGCTATATCCATGGCCCCAAGATTAGTCTTCCCTTTTTTTTTTTTTTTTTTTTGTCTGTTTGAGATAGGGTCTCCATGTGCAGTTCAGGCTGGCCTTGAGTTCACTTTGGTAGCCCAGGATGATCCTGAACTCACATTGATCCTCCTGTCTCAGCCTCCCAAGTGCTGGGATTATAGGCGTGAGCCACCATGCCTGGCTCTCCAAGATTATTTTTAATCTGCACTAATAATGATAATTCTACCTATTCCACAAAAGGTGAAGTACAGCTAAACGAGCTATAACAAAATTACAACACTAAAGTAACAATTCTTATTCTCAGAAGCTGAAATGTTTTACATTGAACTTGTCATACTTTAAACAACCACTTGAATAACAAAAGGACATCATTACAATTATATATTCCTATGAAGTTTGCTAATTGAAAACCTTGCGTGGAATCAAATTTTTAAATGAGTGAAAATATGATAGCTATGGATTCACTCATTACAACACTGAAGCTGTGTTGTCTTTGACTTGACTTCATTATGAGAAGCTCAAGTCATGCCTCAAAGAAATGAAGTATTTCTCTCTGTGCCTTTCCTTCCAGAGAGTCAAGGTACTGAAACATTTTGTATGAATGGATTAGAAATATCAAGCATCAATGGGTAGAGTGGTTGATACATTGTGTCAACTTGGTTCCTTGCTGGTGGAGACAAAGGACTATCCCTAGGAGGTAGTGGGCCCACCCCGGAGTGACTCAGCACAAAGAGACCCTACAGAGGGGCTGAGGCAGGGGTCAGCTCAACTTCCACTTACTTGGAGGAGCTTCCGTCTTCGCTTTCAGCTCAGGCTTCATTGCCTGCGGACTCATTACCCTCTGGCCTGGAGCTTTCAGCTTCCATCGCAGACTCTTCAGTCTTCTGTCACAGACCCATTGGCTGACGAATAGAGACTTGCACGGGAAACTGCCGTGAGCATCAGATCCTCGGGCTGAATTCTTCATTCAGTCTAGGGTGTGTAGACGCCCTCTGCATGCTTCCTCATCTGACTCTGCGGCTGGCTGCTGTAAGCCAATCTTGTAATTCCCGATACATTGTATACCTGTGATAATATCTGTTCCTTATATTATATCTGTTCCTCTGAACAAAACCCTAACTAATACAGTCACTGTCAGAATCTTATCACCCACAAAACTAATTCACTGGAAACACATTTTTTATTGAAATGCAATTACACCTGAAGTCTGTCTGCTACAAAAATAGCAGACATAAAAAATATATACACATTTGAGGCTGTGAAAATACATGGAACAGGTCTTACTCTGAAATTCTAGTAAAAAAAAAAGAATGATTTGGCTATTGGTCCCCCAGGTACACTTAATGTGGAAATACTTAGTGCAAAATAATGAAGCTATTACTTTTTAAGCTTTGCCTCCAATAAAATAAAAAGGGTATGGTTCTCTCTGGTCAGTTGTCTCATTATTAGGTCACAGACATTTTAAAAAATATTTCTGCCTAAAATTCTGATTAAAAGAATACACAGACACAGTTCTTTCTTTCTGCAACACATGAAAGATAATAATGAAAGTTATCAGAAGCATCTTTCTCACCGCTGGGGAGTTTTCTCGCTGAGGACTCTGAGCATGTAGTTATTATAGAATAAATAAGTATGCTCTTTAAAAATAAAAATACATACAAGTCATACCAGGTGCCCATGACAGTAAAACAAGGAAAGCAAACTTTGAAAAGGTTTAAAAAAATACAAGTGGTGTAATAAGAAAAATCTTATACTTTATTTCTTGATTTGAGAAGTTATCCAATGTGAATCTATGAGAAAGAACTTCATGCCAACATTTTTATTTATCTACTATTTTTGAATAATAGATTGGGGTGTGGCTCCTCTTCCACAGAGGAAATTAAGAGAGAGTCTACAGGATCTCCCTATGTAGATCAGACTCATAGTGGTTCTTCTCGTTTCAGCCTCCCTAGTTCTGGGATTACAGGTAAGTGCTACCATGTCCAGTCTCCTCTTCCCATATATTTGAATCTACAAGTGCTCACTGCACTAAGTGGCTGTAGACATCATGGTGCCAATTCTGTCTTTAATGTCGGGCAGCATACACTGCCCAGGATGAGTAATCAATAGTCATTTGACACTTCATATTTGGTCACCCAAAATAAATTTCAGCAACACAAAGTCATGAGGTGGATCAAGATTTATCCACATGTTGTTAGAAATAATTCATAACGGATTCAGGAAATTTAGATACTGGAGCAAAAAACTGTCCCTGACTTGTGTTAAAGATTTGTATTTAGGGTGTCAGGTAGACAGCTCAGTAGAATAAGTGCTTACCAGGGAAGCTCAGGTTCCTGAGTCTAATCCCTAGTACAGAAAAAAAAGAAAGAGAGAGAGAGAGAGAGAGAGAGAAGGAAAGGAAGAAAGAAAGAAAGAAAGAAAGAAGGAAGGAAGAAATTTGTATTTAGGACTGGGCAGATAGCTCAGCAGCATAAGCACATACTTGGCAAGCACACATTCCTGTGTTTGATCCCTGGTACAAAAGAAAATATTTCTTTTCTTTTCTTTTTTTTTTTTTTTTTTTTTGTCTTTTTGAGACAGGGTGTCGCTATGCAGTTGAGGCTGGTCCTGCACTCACTTTTGTAGCCCAGGCTGGTCTCGAACTCACACCAATCCTCCTGCCTCAGCCTCCCGAGTGCTGGGATTACAGGCGTGAGCCACCATGCCCGGCTGAAAATATTTCATTTTAAATGTATTAAATTGTGTGTCAGTCTTTTACTTTATGTGTATTATGGTTATATTTATTGAGATTTCCAAGTTTTTTGTTTTTTTTTTTTCTTTTTGTGGGACCAGGATTTGAAGTCATGGTCTTGCACTTGCCAGACTGGCGCTTATGCCATGGAGTTATCTCCCTGGCCACCAAGTGATTCATTTTTAAAATCAATGTTTATTAGAAATCATTGCAATATGCTTGTGTGACACAAACCCAAAGCATCCGTGGTCCCGTTGTCACAGCAGTTTTGGCAGTGCATTCCAATTGACGTGTCCATGAGCCATTTTGTGGGTTAGAAATGGCTGCTGATTCTGGTGCTGAACACACAACTCCATGCATGCTTGCGCTTGCACAGAGTGAATTTTGAGTCTCAGGTTAGAACAGAAGTATGCCGGGGAGGCTATCGAGAACCTCAAAAGGCGTGCAAACCCAATTCTGCAGTTGAAAGGAAGGAGAAATAATGTTGATGGAAGGATGTTGAACAGCTTCATGGCTGAGATCGCACTGATGGAAGATATGATCAAGTTCTCGCCTTGTGGACTCAAATGGAAAAGCCGTGTTGAAGGCAGGGGAAGGCACAAAAGACTTAGAGTCATCCTTAGAGAGGACAAAGACATCTTTAAATCACACAATGGATCGAGGGAGGATTAAATTTAATTTGGATCTTACTATGGGCCAAAGAGATGACAGTCCACTTACCAGAACAGATTTAGAAAAAAAAAAAAAAAAAACTGGGTTTTTCAGAGATCTGATTATACTGGCTTGAGAGTTTCTGTGACTAGAGAGGCATTTTTACCGAGTGATTCATCTGAAATCTATCCTTAGAAATGTCACACTTTCTAAATATCAACAAGGATTTACTATGGTTTCAAAATCAATTTGAAGAGGAAGGAGTTTTACATGTAAAAGTTAATCCTGTAGCATACAAAATAAAGATGAAATTTCGCATTCACACACTCTAACATTTCTAGCTTCCAAAGTCTCTTCCATGATGAGTACTGTAGTGCTAGCAATAGAGTCAATAATTTTTAAAACAGATGTGTTTTTTTTTAAATATCCCTTTTATCCATTACTTACTATATGAATAACAGACATCTGTGACAAATAATTGCAGTGCATGGATTATTATTATCTGAATGTCACTTTTCTATGAGAGCATTCTTGGCAAATGTATAAATAATGTTTCAAAACCAAGTTTAAATCTAGTAGAGCTAGGGATGTAGCTTAGGGGCATAAGCGCCTGTCTGACAAGCGCAAGGTCCTCAGTTTGATCCCCAGTACCAATAAATAAATAAATAAATAAATAAATAAATAAAGAAAGAAATAAAGCAAATAAATAAATGTAGCAATAATAGTTTTCACCTACTTGTAATCATCTTTTCTTAATGTAGAATATTATATTTACTGAGAGTGAGATTTTCCAGAAAATGTATTAGACAATGAAATTCTCCTGGGATTGTTTCTATGTAGATACCCACCAAGAGCTGAAGTGGACAGAGAGTGACAGGGAGATCACTCTGTAAGATCAAAACGTTGAGTAGAAGGATGACATTCTACATAATCTCATTGCTCTCTCTTGTCTTGAGACTACACTTCTTACTGAACTGTGTTTACAGAATTCTAATTTAAGTGGGACGAATACTATGCATAGAGAGCCAGATACATGTTACCCATGAGACCTTTCAAATTACTGAAATTTTCATGTCATTTTAAGCCACATGTTGACACATATACAGAGGAAAATGCCAGTTAAGGTCCTCATGTTTTCTATGTCATGTATGCTTTTGCAGCTGTATCTTTAAAATACTGGCTTCCCATATCTTAAGAAAATCCATGAAGAACACTCAGTAATGTATTTAATGAGATGTAGCTTTCACTCATCCTAAATCTTAGATCTTACTCAATTGAAATTCCATATCATTTCTAATTTATTCTTTTTCAATACTATTTTGTATCTCTTTTAAAAATGAAACAGGAAAGGAATGAAGGAAACAAAAATTAAAAGAAAAGCAGTATGACTTTGTGACAATTGATATCACTAACTAGTGTTTAAACTCAAAAGTAGAATAAAGGTGAGATAAAATCTGACTTAGAAGAGCAGGAAGGACCATGAGAAACAGGACAGGCCTAAGGAGAATATTACTAGAGTTGTTCAATTTTGTGTATGGGAAAATAATTTCAAGTGTATTTGTTTTCCCTCATACTTATGCAAAGAAAACCTGAAAGTATGCACACACAGCCAATGAAATCATTACTTGCAGGCATGTGGAGCAGGACTGCACATGGTGGAAGGAGTCAAGTATTTGGACAATATTTATTGATCCATCTTTATCCTATAGTATTGGGTGTTTTTTTTTTTTTTTTTTTTTTTGAGTCACACTCATATTCTAATATTAAGATGATTTGTATTTTAATGTAAGCTATTTCCTTACTTGCTCTTAGAAGGAAGTTCAGAAGAGAGCTTAGAATCAAAATAGGATACGAATATTCATTCAAAATGTCTCCAAAAGTATATTTTCTTCATAGCATAAGAAAGGCAGGAGAGGGGCTGGGGAGATAGCTCAGTAGAATAAGCGCTTGCCTGACAAGCATAGGGTCCCGAGTTCAAACTCTGTTACAGCAAAATAAATAGATAGCTAGATAACTGGATAGATAGATAGATAGATAGATAGATAGATAGATAGATAGATAGATAGACAAGGAAGGGAAGAAGGAAAGAAGGAAGGAAGGAAGGAAGGAAGGAAGGAAGGAACGAAGGAAGGAACGAAGGAAGGAAGGAAGCAAGGAAGGATCAGTATGAGTTTGAGATCAGCCTGGGCTACAAAAGTTAGCTCAAGGCCAGCCTGAACTGCATAACAAATTTTTTTTTATCTCAACAAAGATCACATATACATATATATCTATATCTATATCTATATCTATATCTATATCTATATCTATATCTATATATATATATATATATATATATAGTGTTTAAACTATATATACTATATGTATATATGGCCATCCCACACAGATGTAGTAGAAGGACCATAAAAACAGAAAACAGCAATCAGGGCAGGCTGAGGAAATGATTGTCCTTCTTCAAACACTTGAGCAGGTAAACACTGGAATAAGTACACCCCGTTGAGAGCAAAGTGAGAGCCACTTCCCTGGGGAAGAACATGTGCGCATGAGCACGGCAAACGTGTGCGCTGTGCAGGTAGCTCAGAAGTTAATGCTGCAGATCTCTGTGGAAGGCTGGGCACCTTGCTTCTGCATGTAGATGGATAAGACGACATGAACCAGACAGAACAGGATCTACCTCTGCGGACCGAGTGAGCGCCTATAAATCATTTAATAGGGGCTGAAGAGATAACTTGGCTGATTCAATGCCTGCCTGGCAAGTGGCAGGATCTGAGTCGCCCCTTCTCCTATATTCTGTGCCAGACATGGAAACGGCATGTGGTGGCATACGCCTGCAATTCCAGCGTGAGGGAGGCAGAGAGAGGAAGATCACTGAGTTCAAACTATACAGTGAGGCACTGTACCAAACAAATAAGAGACTAGCAAAAAAAAAAAAAAACCTTTAAAAAACAAATAAATTACTCAGTACCTCTAAGCCTCAGATTCTTCATCTTCATAATGCAATTGCTGATTCCTACATTTCCAATAATAAATCCAACCAATGCTAAATATTATTTTTAGAAATTTATTTACTTTTTATTTTAGGGAGGGGTCTACAGCATGTTCAGTGTCTCACTACAAGATTGAACTCTTAACGGTCCGCCTGTCTACAGCCTCCCAAGAGCTGGGGTTATAGGTTCGTGCCACCATGCCCAGTCTCAATGGCTGTCTCAGCATGTCCCAGGGGAAGGGCTGACACAGCAGGCCTGGGGTTTGAACTCCGGTCCCTGCATCTGCTTGCAGGTGCTTTAAGCTGCTGAGCTATTTGACCAGCCCTATGCTAAATATTATTATTGTTTCTATAATGTGATAGTGATCAAAATAGTTTAATAGAATTTATTGTTGTGAGGAGAAATAATTTTCTAGGTCCTGTCAGGGAAACTGATCTGTATTGTTTAAACGATGGAGGGTCAACAAGGGATTTCTCTGATACTAAGAGGTTAGCAGAATATGAATCATTCTGCTCACTCTTTTTTTTTTTTTTTTTTTGTCTTTGTGAGACAGGGTCTCGCTATGCAGTTCAGGCTGGCCTTGAGCTCACTTTCGTAGCCCAGGCTGGTCTCGAACTCGCACCGATCCTCCTGCCTCAGCCTCCCGAGTGCTGGGATTACAGGCGTGCGCCACCACGTCCGGCTCTGCTCACTCTTAAGATAGTTTTACTTTTTGGGGCATGTTCTCCCTTTGTAGATTAAGTAACCTCCAGGGAATATTTAATTCACTGCTATCAGGGCTGTCTCCTAAGCTACTAGGAGAAGAAAGGGGGGGTTCACACAGTTAGAGGCGTGGTTTAGTTTCCATTATACTTTACGAAGGACGTGATAATCTTGTCATCTAATTGTATGTCTGAGGTTCATGCCAATTTTGAACTTCTGGCAGTATTTTTAGGGAGGATATTTGCT
>PVJA010003168.1:13458-98125 GCA_004027025.1 Myocastor coypus
AAAAAAAAAAAAAAAAAAAAAAAAAAAAAAAAAAAAAAAAAAAAAAAAAAAAAAAAAAAAGAGCAGTGTGTTAAGCTGCCCTTTATTTGAAAGGGACCAAGGGGAAAATATTACTCCTGGGAAAAACTTCAAAGGCTGATTTGCAAATCTATTCCTTGCTTTTAACCCTTAAACTCTAATGGATTTTTTCCCCCATTAAGACAGTATCATCCTAGCAAGATAAAAGAGTTAGAAAAGCCCACTAAACATTAATTTATCAGTTAAGGCCTGCTCTTGGATCTACTTGGATCTACTTTGCATAATTGCATTAAGGCAAAATGTAGTGAGCATGTAAGCCAAGATCAGAGTAAGCCTGAGGACTCGCTTCCTTTTGTTATTCCGCTTTAGAGCTGTGCGCTGGGGCTGGCTTCGTCTCACCCCCCGCCCCTTGGGCTTGCAGTGATGATCCCAGAATGCCGGAAATCAGTATTTAATGGGCTACCCTGTGAAGGCATCAGCGTTCCTATAGAGTTTACCTAAATGAAACTACTCATGAATACAGTTGCCTTCATTTCCTGTCCTGCAATTCTATTCCTCTGAAAAAAAAAAAAAAAGAAAATGTTGGAGATTTAAGTGACAGGAAACAAACTGATGACATATACTCTTGGCTAATTAGATGAAGCTCTTATTCGACGTGGTTCGTGACGTTTAACAGCCATCGTAATATCAGCACTATGTCTCAGAACCTTTATTTGTTTATTCACTCCTTTATGGCCGGCTCAGCCCGCCCCGAGGGCAGGGCTGGCGCAGCATGTGGTGCCGGGGATCGAACCGCGGTCCCTGAAGCCACCCAAGCCTTCCCAAGAAGGCGCTTTAGACCACTGAGCCATCCCGCCGGCCCCAAGCACTATGTCTGTAACCTGAAATCATGCACTTAGTGTGTCTACTTCATAGCCATTGAATAGGACGATTAAGAAGGCAGGCCCTGATGATGGGAAGGTTTGGCTGATGCTCTTTCAGTGATGTCCATCTTTCAATTCTGTTCATCAGCTCTTTCTTCCTGGGAAGCCTTTCATTGACAATGACATTTTGCAGTTGCAAAGCCCTCCTAATCTTTCTCTCATTCTATTCAGGAGTTCTGCGTGCTGGTGACCACACCTCATATTCTAGTCGTGACACAGTTCGCAGGTATGCTGTAGAGCTTTACCTTCTCACCCTCAAGCTCCACCCACCTTGCACTTGCAGTCGTTAAAAACTCACTGGACCTGGTGAATGGCTATATCTAAATCTGAAATTTCCTCTACATCTCTCAAAGAGATTTTAAGCCCGGGGTTTTATAATTTTAGTTCTTTTAGTTCATCTCTTTCATGTGAAGGCTTTCTGAGTACTTTAGCTTTTTTATAATTATAACTTTGTATTCTTTTTTATAAATTTTAATGTAAAGTAATAACAATGTGACAGTTTCACAACAGGTTAGCAAGACAGTTATAATAATTAATACACTGCATATTGTTGTCTTCATAGTGTTTGTTTAGAATACAAGATGCAGACTTGATATCTTGTATAAACACTATTACTGTAAATCTTTCTTCTCACTGAACTAAGAAAAAGTAGTTCTATGTATAGTCCGTAATAGTAGTGGGTTATCACCACAAATGACAGTGTCAGAAGCTGTTCACTTGAGCCTTTTACAGCTCAGGATATTGATATGACTTCACTTTTCAAGTCTCCTGGTTAACTTTCCGTTCATTCCATGCAGAGAGGGTAAATGTCATCTATAGCCTAAGCTACTGCACCAAAAAGTTGCATCAAATATTCTATTACTATATAACACAAGTCACTGCCTTTTCACACTCCTGTATTAGTATCACTACATAAACTTGTGCATTATACATTTTGATCTCTATAACTGACCACTTTGTCTTGTCCTTAGTAGATTAAATTAGGCTGTACTGGAAAAATAACGATGAAAATTCAGTGGCTTAGCTCATTAAAATTTTATTGTGTGTGTTGCTTCCTGTTTTGTTTGTCCACACTTAGTAGTACAGGGCTTTACTCTTCAGTCACCTGGTTAAACATGACAAACGAAACTCTAAATGACATAGTAGTACTACCAGAAAAACTGTGTTAGACTTCCTTGTGATGATGGACCAAATACAAAGCACCACAGATTGACTTTGTTCATCGATAGCTCAGGTCATATGAGATGCACGTCTCTTTTGCTAATCACTAATCGGTCAGTATTCATCTCTTAGGCTGAGTAAATGACAGGTGGCTGTACTGTGTTGGACAGTATTTGGCTGATAAGCGATCAGTAACTACCTGGTACAAGAGAGGCACCATACCTCGATGACCAGGTTTGTAGCTTTTTAATGTGAGATTTCTTAGGCTTCCTTAATTCTCAGTAGATGCTTACAGCTCCTTTCATATGTCATTATAATTCTATATGAATTCTTATACTTCCTTCAAGTCCTCATTATCCAATATAGTATATATTGAATTTGTCACCCTAGTTCATGTAACCTTCATCATTCAGACTGTTAGAACTCTAGATATTTATAGTTCCATAAGAAAATGACTGATAGGAGATAAAATGTTAGACACGCAAAGGCAAAGGAAACGCGGCACAGCAGTTTCTCAGCCTCAAAATGTTGAGATGATAGCAACTGGAATAAATCATCATCTTTGGACTATGAATCCAAAGAGGAGCATCTTGAGGGTGGTCGCCAATATATCATGTTAATAATCGATTACGATGCCTTCTGAAACTTTTAAAGTTTATCCTGTCATCCAAGAATATCGAAGTCAAAAATTAAAGCTAGAACCACCTCTACAATCTCTACATAATTAATGTCTATGCCATATATTATAGCCATGCATGTCTCATAGACAACACAGATGGGATTCATAGACCAGCCAGATCCAGGAAGCAAAGCTTCCTGGGAAAGAACAAAGTCATCATGCTAATGTGGCTCAGAGCTGGAAGAGGCTTTGCTTCACTTCTCAGATTCGGTGTCCTGGACGCTGATCAGGAGGAGGATAGTGAAAGCTATAATAGCAAAGTGGAATGAGAAAGCTCTCACAATGATCAGATATTTTGTATACTTTTCCTGTCATATGTACCACCGGTTTAATACCCATGATTTAAGAAATGAAATATAACAAAATTATGTACATGTTATAAAAAAACCACCCTGAATGGTAAATATCAATTTTTGTTATGTAGATTTAGAAAAAGTGCCCTTTAACTGGTGTTTCCATTTAACAAAAAGTAGCATTTTTCGAGATAATGCAGACTATAAATTGCATCCTTATCTTGCTTCTTCTATGCTAAATATTCTAAGCAATGTGAAAAATCTTTCTCACTGTTATAATAAATAACTATCTAATAGGATTACCTGGGATTTTCTTGAGTGAATTCCATGGCTGTAGTGTTCACCTTTTTTGTATTATTTTATGCTGTATAATTTAAAGTATGCCTTAAATATTCTACTTCTAAGACTGCACTATAAATGAGGAAGTTGAGCAGATTAATTTCGTTTGGTTTGAATCTACTATAACTCATAATATTTAAGGCCACTGTGTTGTTCTTTAGATCCATCCCCCTATACTAATTGAATTGTATTGTCCATTTAAATAATCAATTCTTTAGTATTTTCCAATGGTTCATTGCTTTAAAATACACACAATGTAAAACTTGTCATTTTGGCTATTTTCAGTGTATATCTTAGTAACTTGTAGCTCATTTGTATTGTTGAAAACTATCTCCAGAACTCTTTTGGCATTGAAAATCTAATATTTTTCAGTCAGGAAAGTAACAGTTGTTGGAAAGGAACACACATAATCTAATTCAGAGGTCCTGGGACATATACGATGCTCAAATACAAGTTTGTATACCTTCCACATAATGAAATAGAGTATTCTCTAAGTGGAGCTTTCTTTTCCCAGTGTATATATAATACATGCTTTAGACATTATAATGCTGAGAGGTTAGATAATGTACACGGAGACCAGAAGATAGAGAAATAAAGATTTGAAGCACAAATTCTAAACGAACAGGATTGCAACAGAACGGACTAAGGAGGGAGAATGGAAATCAGCCATGTCACAGAGGTTTGGAACTGAAATTTGGTGGATTAAAGAAAATTCACACACACACAAAAAAAAAGAAAATTCACAAAGCAGGTCTTCTTTGGCTTTTACATTTTCTGTATAACACACACACACACACACACACACACACACACACACACACACACACACACGGGACATTAAGTCATAGACACCAGGGACTTAAGGAAATTTACAGTGTGCCTTTCACATTTGGATGCACTTCTTTTTACTTCTATAATAATCTCATCCCATCACCCACCTCTTCCTCCAAAAAGAAATTAAGTCTTGTGTTCTTAAAAGAAATGTTCAATTTTGAGTTCCACTTTCACGTGTTACTATTATAGGGATATGAACAGATGCTATAATCACCACTATTTCCTCTCTTCTGCTTATTAGTGAACATAAATGATAGAGAAAACATAACTAATTAATTTTTCTCTTGCTTTCTTAATAATGCCATGGAAATTAAAGCAAAGAGGAATGCTTTTAAGGAGTCTCTTGGTGTAAAATGCTTCACACAATTCCATTTATGATTTACACAAGGGAATCTATCCAGCTTCTGTCCAGATTATTTAATTGTGTCCACTGGCCTGTGTGTATTAAAAAAAATGTAACAAGAAGTTGGATATATAACATAAAATCTATATTTTGAAGAAATATCTAGCTCAGAGTCAATGAAAGGAACAGGAAATCAATTACACTCAGGCATGAAATTTGAATAAATAAAAATGCCAGAATGATTGAAGCTTATATATTCAAGATAATAGAATGGGCCTGATAGTGTGATTGCATTTCAGGAATACGACTACAGGAGAACAGAAAAGAAAGAATAAGCGAAGAAAGAGGGTGCAAATGAAAGTTATGTTAATACCGGAGGTAGTTTGAAATGAAGAATTGGTATACAGTTACAGGGAAGGTGCTGTGATTGAAAAACCTAGATTTACTTCCGATGAACAAAGGGAAATCCACTTGAGTTTGCTGAGCTTAAGTACAAATAGCTTGAAAGTTAACAATCTGGATTGTCTCTGGTATCACCTTTTAGGGATATGAAAATATGTTAAAGATGGAAAATAAGATTTTATCAAATAAAGAGGATGACTGTGCAAAATTTAAATGTGCATAGGTCATTCGCATTTGCTTAGTATACATCTTCCTCAGTTATAATTAAACATCTTCATTTGTATCTTAAAACTGGGCTCCTACATATTTGTGTATGCACTTGTCCAAAAATCCATCCACAGTTTTGTTTGTTAATATCTGTGTATGTATAGGATGTCCTTAGCTTACAATGGGTTATATCCCAATAGACATGTCATAAGGTAAAAATACTGTAGATTGGAAAGAGCTCCATGGATCTTCCTTTCCAAAAAACCTTAGCTTAGAATAGACTTGTCTCACACATACTCTGAGCATTACATTAGTCTGCCAGTTAGACAAAAGCATTTAAAACCAATGTCCTATTTTATTGCACATACTAAATATAGTGCACTGTGTTGATTGTTTTTTATCCTTATGAGTATGTGGCTGTGTGGGACCTGTGGCATTTCACCATGGCCCAGAATGACAGCACATTACTGTATGTACTGTATCCCAGATAAGGAGCAGAAATCAAATACTATGCATGGCTTCTGCTGAGCAAGTATTATTTTACCCCAAGGTAAATTCATAAAATCTTAATTCAGACCATTGCAAGGAACTATGGTTTCTAGTTATAATGATAGGATAATGACTCTTTTTCTTACATGGTTCTGTTGAGGGTTAGCTTATATCACCCGTGTATAACAAGACATAGAATGTGTAATAATTGATGGGATGTCCATAAGAAGAAGGTTAAGAACAAGCCATTTAAACAGTATACAGTAATCTATTATTAGTTTATGCCAAATGTCGGGTTATGACTACATTTGAGCTCAGTTTAGCTATAAGAATCATAAAGGCCAAGGGCAATAGAAATCACAAAGAACCAATTATTTCCATGATCTAATAACAAAGCACAGAAAACATTACCTGATGTGAAGTGTGCGATAGTTTGTTAATGTTATTATTATATCAAAGAATTAGAAGCAAAGTGTATCTTCAGTAACACCCTACTGAAAATATACTCAGAACACACATAATTAGACATAAAAGTTAAAATCTCAGCAAATTTTTCAAGATTTCAGATGGGACAGAATAAAAGAACGTCACATCAAATTTAAATCATCCAGCTTGGAGCCGGCGGGATGGCTCAGTGATCTAAAGCACCTACTTGGGAAAGCTTAGGCGGTGGAATGCGATTTGAACCCCAGCACCACATGCTATGCCAGCCTTGCCCCGAGGCAGGCTGAGCCAGCCATAAAAAAAAAAGAAGTGCTAATATGGACGAATAAAAAAAAAATAAATCATCTAGCCAATGGAACTGCTATATATGTAACAGAAGTGCACATCCAATTTATATTATATGAAAAGTAATGTTTATTTTTTAGCCTTAATATTCTAAAATAGAAAGGAGAGGGAGGATTGGACAAATTTTTACTACAATGGACATTGTTATGGATATCATTTTAAGCTCTCCTGGCATGGTATGATAGTTGAATAATTAAAATAAAGATTACACATAAGTTTGTATTGCATTGATTCTCTAGGGTTTTTTTTTTTATGACATTCAGCATGTTTATAATTACTTCACTTATTCACAAGGATCTAGAGTACTAACTCTCTTCACTGCTGTTGTCAATATTACGGGGCAGTATTTTCAGTCAGACAGAAGTTCCTATCCTTATGAATATGTTGTAAAATGAGGGAAAAGTAATAAGACAAAAATACAAGAAATGTTACATTTCGGTAAATGTAGAGGGCAAAGTGATAGCACCCATAGAAGTGATTGTAAAAAGCTCACCGAGAAACAAACAAACAAAAACAGTTACACTGAAGTTAAAAAAAAAAAAAAAAACTTAGGGGCTGGGGAGATAGCTCAGTAGAATAAGCACTTGCCTGGGAAGTGTAAGGGCCTGAGTTCAATCCCCAGTTCAACAAACAAACAAACAAACAAACAAGTAAATAAATAAATATTTACTTAAAGAGGGAAGAGAAGATTCCATGCTGATATACAGATACTCAGGAAAAACATAGGGTAAGAAGATAAATAGGAGCACAAAGGTTTTTCACTCTATTATATTGAAACACCACTAATCATTATTTTCCACTGTTTTCAGCATGAAAGTATGCTGAAATATATTCTTTAACATACTTAAGAAAGTTTGCAGTCTTCTTTCTTTCTTTCTTTCATTATAGTTAATTTCTATAACACACAGCATCTCTGGGTTTCATCTTTCAACTTTTTGGCTTTCTTTCAAATTTGTCAATCCTTATGGTGTCTCTGCACCTTTGTGCTTACTTTCCGTCTTTCATGGGCTCCTTTGTATGCTTAGGTGGGCATCATGGAAGAACCATGCTGCTGAAATCCGCAAGCATTTGTAGTTTCTTTTCCTTTCGATTACAGAGGTAGCAGTAGCCACATGAATGTCTTTGGCCAACATTCCACCAGCAAGCCCAGGCTGGGTGCTTTATGTTGTTGCTTTTTTTATTTTTTTAACATTAGAGCTGGTCATATGTAGATCCTCATTAAAGCAAAGTATCATCACATTGTAAAGAAGCACGGACTAGATGACTAAACGGATAAACCACCACAGAGGGAGACAGAAAAAGGGAAGTAGCACTAATGCCCTCCACTATGAGGGAAGAGTTCCTGAGCCATTAGTCCAACTTTAGGGCCTGCTAAATGCAATTAATTTTGTCCATAACAACATTTGAAACACATCCAACAACCAGGATTACTGACACACAGAATCATAGAGGATGAGTTCTTTGTTTGTGTGTCTTTATTTTGTTTCACTGCTGAGCTGGTGATTAAACATAGGCTCCCAGGCAAGCTGGGCAGGTACTCCGCCTCAGGGCGACATCCCCTGATACACAGACATGACAAAGGTTTTTTGTTTTGTTTTGTTTTGTTTTTAAACCAAATCACTATAATTTGTTTTCTTTCTGTTGTTTATGTGAAGAGGGGAAAAGCTTATTCCTGTCCTTGTTACACAGCCATAAATATCACTTAGTTCACTCTTGTGAATAGAACCTAAAGATTAATCAGTGAAGAAATATTTCTTGTATTAGCTCAATATCAATATCAATAATAATACTCACAAACTGTGAGATAGCTCAGCAGTCTAAAACGCCTGCTTAGGCAAGCTTAGGCAACTGCAGGGACCGTGGTTCAATCCCTGGCACCATATGCTGCACCAGCCTGCCCCACGCCCAGGGGATATATATATATATATATATATATATATATATATATATATACACCAAATCAGTATTCTACATACTTTGGCATGTATTCGCCTCTCACTTACTTTTTGACCTAATGTCATGACCTAAGGTGATGTCATGGACACTGCGTCAGCCACAATTTACAGCTAAGAAGAATTGCAGCACAGGTACAGTGAGCTCCCTGTTAACTCGTGCCTATAATCCTCTTTCCTGTCCAGATTGGTAAGCAGCGCTTCCTTGTCCACCTACACAACACAGGCCAGTGCTGCTCCCATTTCGGTCTCCAGGTGCATTCCCTTGTTCTGCTTCCAAACAAAAGTGTGGTGGGGGCCCCTTGTCAGCCCTAGCACCTCTGTTCCCTGATCTGCAGGAAAAGGGGTCCTTCTGTGGCAGGCAGAAAAGAGAGATGAGTGCAGACCGAGCCTGCTGTGGGGCTGCTGAAGGCCTCACGCTAGTGAAGCCGCCCTCTCTGTGTCTCTCCTGCGAGCGCTGTCCTTCCGTCCATCATTACACTGCGCTGTGTTTCCCTCGGTGAATCAGGTGTCAAGGCCCACCAGGTGCAGGTCCTCAGGTGACTGTTCTCTTCCAAGAGTAGGCAGCACACACTGCTTGCTTCTGTACTTACCATCGCATGACTAGTCAATCATGTATCCAATATACTAGTTATACCAATGGGCAGCTCATCCATGATCACCTTCACGTTCTCTCTTACCACCAGGATCTATCTGTGTTAGAGTTGTTACATTTGTAGAATGCTTTTCAACTGAGAGACTGAGTGATTGGCTGAATGAGAATACTTAAAGATTAACCGTCTGGCATGGCGTCTCTCATATAGCGATGCTTCCTTTATGGTTTCCTAATATTTATTTATTCCTTAAAAAGTCCTAAGGAAATGATATATGTGTTAGGGTCAATTGACACATTACAGAAGACTGAATATCCCAAGCTGTCCCCTTTAGGCAACGTCTTGATCATAAAAGTGAAAAGCAACAAATTCCCTTTGGTCGTGTAATTGAGCTCAACACAAAAGGAATCAAGAATTATTCCAAAAGTTAAAGAAAAGGAAAAGAGAAAAAATAATCATAGAGAGAGATAAATTGATGATCATACTGTTATTCCTTCGCCCCAAGGGCTTTTTACCTTTTCTGACATAATGGTCCTTTGTAATATTTCTATCATGTCAAGAGATGAACACATGGAATTGCGGAGGTATAGAATGGAAGGAGCAGCTGCGTATGACAGTAGGATTCTTGAATCTTTGTGATGATATGCAGTCTGCAAGCACTCTCTGTCAACAGAAAGAGAAGAAAAAATTAGTCTCACCCTGGCTGTCAGCAGTGGTAAAATCAGATCCCCTGAAAATCTAAAATCACATGCATGCTCTTTCCCGGACTTGTAAATATTCTCTTGGTTATGGAAAACCTCATGCTAAGAAGTGCCCAGGTAGTACTTAGTAGCACTGCAATTGCAGTAGAAAATAAAAATATCACCTAAAAGGACATTTTTCATGCTGATGAGGATTCTTGTAGAAAAAAAATATATGACTTCTACATCTAAACACAAGTTCTTAATGAAACATTAGGAAAAAAGGCATAACACCTTGTCAGAATCAAAGAAAAGGCAGGCAGAAAGAAGTATAAACCAGGTAAAGAGCAGAAAGTGGGGACTGAGGGATGGTGGCAGCCTTGGGCAGCTGGGGAGGGCCGCACGTAACCTCTGAAGTGTTACTGGGAGGGCGGTCATTGGTCCAAACTTAGTACTGGGATGCATTCAAATTCAGGTTTGGAGATTGATTATAGTGAGTGTGGGCCACCAGGACAGCTGGCCACTATCCCAGCAGTGATTCATTCAAAAGCAGGGTCTTTCAGAGCTGTGACTGACAGCTATACTATGTCTGTGGCAATCGGTAGGGTGCATGCGGCGGTTGGAGATCTTAATAGGAGTAATAGACCCAGGTCCCTCCCTCCTTCCTAAATCATAGCTTTCATAGGATGCCCTTTCTTCTTCAAAGAGGCAGCAGCAGCAGCAGCATCTGAAGTGTTTGGGGGCAGGGGAGAGGAAGGGCGGCTGGCGAGTTAGGTGCACCTCCTGTAGGAGTGTCCGGTTGGGACAGCTAAAACACCCTCCTTAGCTGCGGGAGGACACTGAGACAGGAGACATGGCATTGCTTCAGGTCATCCTGGGCCATGGGTGTGGATGGTAAAGGGGAGCTAAAAGAAGGGGAATGAGAAACCCTGGGCCAAACCCTGCCCTCTCACCCATTGAAAGAAAAAAGGGAGGGGCCCAGCAGGATGGCTCAGTGGTCTAAAGCGCCTGCTTAGGAAAGCTAAGGCGGCTGCAGGGACCGCAGTTCGATCCCTGGCACCACATACTGCGCCAGTCCTGCCCTCAGGGCAGGCTGAGCTGGCCACAAAAATAAATAAATAAACAAACAAAAGTTCTGAAACAAGAACAACAACAACAAAAAATTCTAAAAAAAAAAAAAAAAAAAAAAAAAAAAAAAAAAAAAAAAAAAAAAAAAAAAAAAAAAAAAAAAAAAAAAAAAAAAAAAAAAAAAAAAAAAAAAAAAAAAGAAAAGAAAAAAGGGAGTCAAACCGTTCTCATCATCTCGGTGAAAACAACAAAATTAGGAACAGGAAAATTAGTAAAGACAAAAAAGAAAAATTATTGCAAAAGCAATGAAAGAAAATGGGAGAAAATGGAAAAATCAGATTTGAAAGTGAAACAAAATTCTAATCAAGAGTTTTATTGACAGGCATTAAAAATATAATCAAGATGCTTTTTGATTAGCTACTAAGATTCAGCCAAGGAAATTCCTCAACTGAGACAGAGATGCAAAGAAATTACCAAAACTGCAACACTTTCAGAACGTGTAGAAAATGCAAGGTTCACAGCTAAAAAATATAAAAGGTGAGTCATAAGTATACGCAAAATTTTAGAGAGAAAACTGGAAAACACAAAAGAAAGGAATATTTGAAGAGATAGTGGATCAATATTCTCTATAATTAAAGGGTGAGATAATCCCTTTGACACCACAAATGCAACAGATTTGAGTCAAGTAAATAAACCCACATATAGTTATATCCTTGTTCGGCTTAATGATAGATACAAATGTAAGGCTCTAAAATTTATTAGATAGAGCTTTCAGGTTAGCTCAATGGTTTAAGTGCCTGCGTGGGCAACCCCAGTCAGGCACAGTGGACAGTGGTTCGATCCCCACACCCACCCTTAAGACAGCCTGAGCCTGCCAAAAAAAGAAAAAAAAAGCCTTGTAAAAATTATTAGGGAACACATACTATCTGGCTAAGCAAGATAATTTGGAGATCAGATAATTCTTCTGAAAGTTAGAAGACAGCATGATATTATTTTTAAAGTATGAAGTGACAAAAATTGCTAGGTTAAAATTGTATAAATAGCTACTCCATACCAAATTTGTTTAGGCAAAGACATTTTCTGACAAAAAATAAAGTTTTTACTAACAATGGATTCTATTTAAAAAAAAAAAAATCAAAGGAATTCTCTGAGTAAATGGAGAATCGAGATATCAGAGGAAGATCCAAGATGCAAGAAGAAAACAAATGGTGGGTAAAGATTTTCATAAGCATGTAAGGAAATCTAAGTCACCATTCTCAATGTAAATATCATAATAATATGAATGGCCTTGAAAGAAACCAAGGTAGAATGAAAATACCAGACAGAAAGTCTATAAGACAAAACAGGTAGGGTGTGCAACGTGATACGGACCTGTAATCTCATCACTCAGGAGACTGAGGCAGGAGAACTGCTGAAGTTTCAGGCCAGCCTGGGCTGCAGAGTGAGTTTGAGGTCAGCCTATGGTACATAGTGAGATCTTGCCTCAAAATCAACCAATCTATCTATCAATCAAGCTTGTAAATCTATTTTAGCAGTTATAATAAAACCTAGAAATTTGAAATGACTGTAAAAACACACATGATGTTATCTCTGCTCTGTCACTTAAAGAACACAGTGCTGCAGATCGTATTATCAGTTATGTTCTTTATATATTAAATTGTGGTGCTAGAAAATCGTGTGAAGACTGAAATCCAAACAAAATCTATTTTAGGAACTACTTAGAACTAAGAGCTCACATCTGCATAAATTAAAGCTCAGAAACCATGTCATACATAATTTATATATATGCTATCTCTTCTCAACACAATTAAAGCCACTATCTCCCATGAATAAATTATATTTGATTTCATCATTGTGACCTGTAGATGCATACATATGCATATCACTAAGTATTAATTGAATTATGCATTTTCTTACTCATTTTCGTCCTTATTTCACATTGTTCAAGTGAGGATTATGATACGCTTTCAATGGCTCTTGTACCAACTACCTCATTTCAACACACTGACAAGGGGATATTTGAATCTGAAAACCTGTTTCTCTTTGAACCTGACTAGTTTCTATTCCACTTTGCTTTAAGAAATAGCTATTTGATTTTTGGAGGTTAAAACACTTACCCCAGTGCAGTTTTCTCAGCATGGACTTTTGATCAGAGGGCCAGATCAGTTAGAAAACTGACTTCTGAGGTCTGCGGGGCCGGACTCAAAGGTGGCGCTGTTCCAACCTGAGCCAATGAATACTCCTTGTAACTCTTGCAGTAGAACCTTGGGAGAGTCAACCGTTTCCTCTTCAATTACAAAAAAATAAGACCTGATCTCGGTAGAGAAAGGGATCATTTGGCAAGACTGTACCTGAACATGACAACAGGGCGAAGAAAGAAAAAGAGAAGGGTCACAGTGGTAAAAATCAAATATATTATTTTAGTTTTTTTGCATTTTATGGAAGGATCTACAGCATGTTCTGGGTCTCACTACTAGGTCAGACTTGTAGTGATCCATCTGTCTACAGCCTCACAAGAGCTTGGATTACAGGCGTGCACCACCATGTCCAGTCTTCACTGTAGTCTCAGTGCACCTTGGGGCCAGCATGGCAGGCCCAGGGATCAAACCCCCAGCCCCTGATCCCCCTTGCAGGCACTTTAATTCACTGAGCTATTTGGCTGGCCTGGAGATGTTGGTGTTTAATTGTGTTGAAAAAGATTGCCTTTGTTAATTATGTATGACATGGTTTCTGAGCTTTAAATGTGCAAGAGGCCCTCTGAGATAGCTCAGCAGAGTGCACACTGGCTCAGGTAAGCGCAGGGACCCTGGTTCAATGCCCTGCACTGCATGCTGCTCTGGCCCCACCTCTGGGCATGCTCAGCCAGCCTGAGACTGGGCACACATGCCTGCAATCCCAGTGCTGGGGAGGCTGAGACCGGAGGATGACTCTGAGGCTGAGCTGTGCAGTGAGACCCTATGCCAAAACCATAAGTTAAAAAAAAAAAGGAAACAGCCATGACCTTAAGGCTTGTCTGGACCTCTGTCCTTGCCATCCCACATCCTCGTCTCTCACATTCCCTTTCATCTACCCTGAAGTCTGAACTTCCCAGTGAGGCTTTCCTCGCTGTTGGCTGACACATGGCTGTTCCTCCCCAGCATGCCTCATTGTTTGCCTCCATTGCGTTTTTCCTTATATTGTGAACTGTGCCTTTAAAGACTTTTGTCTTATTTATGCTCATGATAAATTTCACTAAGTGGAAGGAAAGAAACTGGAAGGAGAGAGGATTTTTAGTTTCTTTAATTGTCACCTACAACCACTACAGCACCCAGAAATTTAATACTCAAGTCTGCTGAATGTGTTAGCGGAAGATAGACTTGACCTAAACAAGAAATCAAATCTGTTGTCAAATCATTTCCCTGACAGGCATGGTGGCACGAGACTGTAACCCAGGCCTCCGGTGGCTGAGGCAGGATGACTGCTGTGAGCTTGAGGCTAGCTTGGGTTACATAGTAAATTCAGGGCCAGTCTGCAGAGCAATAGCCTATTTTTTAAAAAATGAAGAGAGAGAGGGAGACAGAGAGAGAGAGAGAGAGAGAGAGAGAGAGAGAGAGAGAGAGAGAGAGAGAGAGAACCAGAGAAAAATAAAGTCTTCCCTTTGTACTAATCTCAAACACAAAATAATGTATAAAGAAGGAGTTTCAGTCAGCCACAGAAAATGAAATTCCAGTCAGTCAGAATCCGACAACGAGCAAATGCCCTCTGAACCAACCAGGTTGTATTTGTTTGTCACCTTTGTCGCTCTGGATAAACATTGACTGATGTGGTAGAGCAGGCGGGGCCTCTGGGCCATCTTTGCATTATAGCTATAGAACCTTTTTTCTCCCATAAATACACCTTTTTAAAATTAATTTTAATAAAAAGATTTTAATTATCAGCAGATAATTTTAATTATCAGCAGAACTGGCAATGTCAGCAGCTGTTGACTTGAGCCTTTTACAGCTCAACATATTAATATGACTTTACTTTTTATACCTCTTGGTAAGACTTTTCTGCTGGATGGTTAAGATCAAGGTAAAGCAAGACCTCTATCACAAAAAAATGTAACCTTTGTGTCTGGCAAGGCTAGTCAGATCCCCTCAGAATTTATCCTTGAAACCAAGTACAGCTGTTTGTAGATCTTTTGACACTGTCAGTCATCTGGATGAGTCATGGCCATTTCTTGACAATCCCTCGAATAAACTTTGCCAAGATTAACTGGTCCACTTTTTATTTTAACAACTAATTGAATAGCACCTCTGAGCACCTACACGCGAGTGAGCTGGAAGCTTCTGGACCTTTTCCTTGTCAGAGCCAAATTGTTCTCTTTTGTTCTTAGGCCAATTACTTTATAATACCTTTAATTTTAAAAGTTCTGAATAGTAAGCAATTTAATAGCTATACCTGCATAAATTTAAGACTAACGTCCTATTACTTTGAAGGCACCAAACGCTTTGAATATAATAAGATCCCTGTTGACTCCTGAAAATACAATCGTCTTTAACAAAATCCTTAAATTGTGCTATAAAAGAAACAGAGATTATGTAGATGGGGAGCATTTAAGTGGGTTACAACCTACTCATAAAGTTTTGCAAATTAAGGTAAAGAAAACCAGTGGGGAGACAAAGCTTGATAAGGATCGAGGTTGATGACCTATTTCCTTTTTTTTGTTAGTATGTGTTTGTGAAACATAATAACGACACTCATCTTAAAAAGTTAGTCAATGCACAACAGGTCTTGATCACTTTTAGTTCCCAATGTTCTCCCCATTCTCTCTAATTGCAAGGGCACATGATTAAGGATAAATAAGCACACAGTGTACTCCACTCAGGAGGAGTTTTTATAATGCTTGCTATACGGAGTGTGGAGTATAAGGGTATTGTAGGTAGTGAGACGAGTTTGGTTGATAATATGTGTGCAGAAGCGCACAGACTTAGCAGGATCCAACAGCATTTTTCTTCTTTGTGAGGTTGGCCTTGTGGTCACCGTGGAGACCAGGCTGGTCTTTCATTCACAGGGATCCCCCTATCTTAGCTTCCAGAGTATTTGGATTCCAGGCCTTTGTCACCACACTCAGTCCTGTGACTCATTGAGTGTACCATTTTTATGCATCTTGTGGGATGGAGGGCTGAATTTCTTACATTACTACTAGAAAATTATATACTAAATTCTCTACACATACACCATGACTTGCTATACTCCTCAGGTTATTGATATCCAGAGCCTCTAATAATTATTTAAAAAGCCCATGCGTCATAATCTGAATAATAATATCAACACAAATACTCTGTAAGCTGTTCAACGAGAAGGACTAATTTAACTGAAGATTTCAATGTTTAAAACTTAACAGTTTCAATAACTTGACACTCTTTTAAATAAATCCATAGCAAAAATATAAATTTGTGTATAGATTTACATTTGTGAAAGAACTATAAAATCTGCTAAAAATCAAGCTGAATGAATGATATCTCTGGAGAAATGATTATGATGTCTGCATATGTTTACAGATATCAGGATTATTTTCTGGTCATCCTTAAATTCGATGAATTAAAATAGATGTACTAATCATACTCATCATAAAGTGTTCTTGTCTAAATAATCCTTGATTTTTAAAATAAAAGACTCAAAACAGAAAAGAAATGTCTTTGTATGATAATTATTAAACATCTTGAAAACTAAAGCAATTTTATCTCATTGAGCTATAAGGCCGGCCTTATAGCTCAGTAGACTAAAGTGCCTGCTTAGGAAAAGCGCAGAGGCTGGAGTTCAATTCCCAGCATGCTGTGCTGGCCCTGCCTATGAGATGCGCTGAGACAATGACTGAGACTGGATGTGTTGATGTGCACCTGTAATCCCAGTGAGTGGGAGGCTGAAAACAGGAAAATAACTGCTAGTCTAATCTACATATTGAGGCCCTGTAGACCCTGCTCAAAATACAGAAAAAGAAAATGCTTATTTTTATTCTCTTTAAATAGATCTCTTCAGTCTAAACATAAAATAAGATTTATAAACTAGCTCTTCTAATTTCCAAATCTGCTTACTTTGAAAATAAAATCTAATCAAAGCACTGGGGAGGCTGAGGCAGGAGCATCAGTTTGAGTTCGAGACCAGCCTGGCTACAAAAGTGACCTCAAGGTCAGCCTGAACAGCATAGTGAAACCCTGTCTCAAATATAAATACATAAATACATAAATACATAAATAAAATCTAAAGTTTAGGTAAGTGTATAATATTTTCAGGAGAAACTGTCCAAAATATGTTTTACAAATTTCAGCTTGGAAAAAGAATGAATGGACCACTGTTTAAGGTTTTGGGTTTTTTGGTCCTGTTATTAATGACTGACAGTTTATGTTGGGTGTCATACCAAGAAGTTATGTTATCTTTTTTTTTTTTTTATAGATTTCCAATGAATCTGCTTAATTTTGGAAATGAAGTCTGAATCAACTGCGCAAGCACAAAATAAATATGTGAGAATACGATATGTTCATAACACTCGAAGGCAACAGTGCCTTGTGCCATGCTTCTCAAAATCAATGTGGACGTAAAGAACCTAGGGATCATATTTAATGTAGGTTATGATTCAGTTGGTCTCAGCTGGGCTCTACAAAGTTCATCTTGGACCATATCCCAAGCAGTATCTATACTGCTGCTAACAGTCTATTCTGAACCACAGGGAATATTTTAGTATTAAGATGTGATTCCCTGTTGTTTTTCCTTTCCAGCCATAATTAATAATGTTCTGAGAAGGACAACATTAAATTATTCACTGTGAAAAGAACTCATCTTCTAGCCATGCTTACATACACTTCTAAATAATATTACTATGAGTTGATAGACATTTTACATGTACAATGTTCTTGTAAATTTTCTTTTGCTTAGTTTTCAATGCTTTAGTGTTTCACTAATTTGTGTAGGTAGTATTTTCCATAATTTTCTGTTTTAAAAAATGTTTTTAGATCTTTTATCTTCTCTGAGATTAAAAGAAATGCAAAATGATAAGGATTCACTGCATCCTTTACTATTCTGCATTTAGTAGTTTGTGATTTCTCTTGTCTTATTTTCTCCCTTGTAATTATTTTGTAACTACAATAGATAAAGTGTTGGTTCACTCTCAATAACTTGGCTTCATTTTCCTTAAAGATAAAAATTAAACTAAGCAAGCGATCATATTTTATATATATTTATCAATGTATTGTATTTTTTGATAATTCTGCATGTTAATTTATTTATGTAATCATTCATGAATAACCTTCCATTTCCAACAGTTGAGGTTGTAATTGGTTGCACAGATAGAATTATCATTGAAATTATTGGTCTCCTAGCTACATAGGCTCACTTATTACCTTCTGTTCAAGTGACTACCCTGGAGCCTTCTGTTATGGCAGTTGCTGACCCCTGAAGGACATCTCATTTTCCAGCTTCTGATTATTATAGCTTTTAGTCAATGGAGAATACCACAATGAGTTCTTCTGTTTGTTTTGTATGCTACTCTAAAAAGCAGTTTAACAGCTATGCTTTTCCACTTTATATTAAAACCATAACACCAGAGAGACTTTTAAAGGGAATAGTTATGGAAAACTCATGAGCATTGTAGAAAATTTGTTTTCTTTCTTACTGACCTAGAAGTCCAACTTTTAATTCCCCCGTATTGCTATCATCTCTCATAAAAATTTCTCAGTGTACCAACAAGTAGATAACACTCTGGTGGGGTTGCCATTTGGGCCAAAACAAAATTTTCTCTACCTTTATCTTTATGATCAGTCATGACTCACTAGGAGTAGGCATGGGGAGTCTGAGTTTATATTGCCTTCTCAGTATGAAATCCAATGCTATTTCATGCAAGATAGTGGTAGCGCGCTTTATATCCTATGAAGATTTATTCAATTGTTAGCAACAGGAGCTTTGTAAAAACAAACCGTGAACCAAATTGCACACTTCTGATGCCTCTGCAATTGACACGAAAGTAGTAATACAGCAACAAGAAAGCAGGTTAAGTTGCTACTGTATAGGCTTTTTGACTTTACAAATAAAGAAGTATTTTCTGATAGATCAGTTTGTGAGCAATGCATCAAGTTCTAATTCTAATGTCAATTTCTTTTTAAGAATAAGAGCCTCATAAGTGGAACACACACATGAAACCAAATGTTTAAAATTTATTTTCGTATTGCCCATAAATGTATTACAAAGGTAAAAATAACTATGTGGGAAGATATAGTAATAAGAAATTGGTCTGTAAGTTTTTTCTATTGTTTGGAATAGACTTTATACAGAATATTTGCTCTGCGTGTGTGAGACCCTGGGTTGAAATCCCAATGCCAAGGACTAACTAACTAAATAAACGAGCCAACAAACATTTGTGTTATTATGGACCTTAAAATGTTCTAGTAATTCTAGAGCAGTTAGCATGGCCAAAATAGCACTTATAACTTAAAGCAAAAGGAAGGGTTTTTTTTTTTTTTTTTTTTTTTCTGTTAAAAGGATCCTCAAATCTGAGGATCCGACTTCGTGCAAACATTTATTTAAATGTTACCCAGAGTCACCTTTGCTATTCTAGGTCTCTTCTGTTTCAAGTCAATTTTAGAGATGTTTTCTCTAATTCTGTGGGCTATCCTGTCAGATATTTAGCTAGGATTGCAATACAAATGTATAACAATTTTGAAAACATGAGGATTTTCTCTGTATTGGTTCTTCCTACCTGAGAGAAAGGGATATACTTCCATTTTGTTATATTCTCTTCCATTTCTTTTGTTCAGAGTACTGTAGTTTTCAATGCAAAACCATTTACGTTCTTTGTTAGATTGATTTCTATATTTGTGTTTTGAATGCTATTGTGGAAGGCTTTGTTTTCTTAAATTTCTCTCGGAAATTTTATTATTTGGATAACAGAAGGCTATTGATTTTTTAATGTAAAGTTTCTATCTATCTGTGTTATTGAATTTGGTTATTAAATCTAGAAATCTTTTGATGGTATTTCTGGGATTTTATATAGAGAGTATCATGTCATCTGCGAGTAAACAAATTTGCATTCTTTCTTTCCTATCCTTAATTGTCTTCTGTCATTTTGTTGAGTAATTGCTCTGGCTTGTTTCCAAAACCATATTGAATAAGAATGATAACAGGAATATCCTTGTCTTATTCCTGATTTTAGAGTGAAAGCTTTCAGTTTTTGTCAATATAATATGATGTTGGCTATTGGTTTGTCATAAATGGTTGCTTTTTATCAGATTAAGGCCATATATTCCAATTTTCTGTAGGGTATTTACCATGAATTTGTGTTAGACTTTGTTCCAAGCTTTTTCTGAAACTATTCAGATGATCACATGTTTTGTTTTTTTTTTTCTTGGCTCTATTAATATGATATGGCTATGTTTATTGATTTACATATGTTGAAATATCCACACATCCTTGGGATGAATCCTACTTGGTCATGTATAATTTTTCTGATTATGTTCTGCCTTCTGTTCGCTATCTTAATGGAAAATTTTGCATCTGTGTTCATTAGGGAGATTGTTCTATACTTACCTTTCTTAATTTGGACCTTCTCTGGTCTTGCTGTTATGATAATGCTTGCTTGCAAGAATGAATCTGGAATGCTGCACTTTTAATTTTACTAAATAGTTGAAAAAGCGGTGGTATTCTCTTGGTTACCTCTCTCTCCTTGCTGGACAAAATACCTGACACCCAAAATTAAGAAAGGAAAAGCTTATTCATCTCACAGTTAGTGGAGGTTTCAGTCCATACTTAAGCCCATACTTGGCTCGCTCCAACACAGAGTAGCAAACTGCAGAGAGCAGCATTTCATGGCCATGGAAAACAGGAAAGCAAATGGAGGAGACACAGCTGTAGCTTCTTTCGAGCCTCTCTTCCTTCCTTCCATACTCACTGTGAAGACTAGAGTTCCTCTGAGGAAGCGTCCTTTTTTGCACAATGAGTGCTGACTAGGAATCCTTCATCGAAGCAATGCAGAATACTTCCTCAGCTCATTTTTATATTCTTTTTATGCTTAGTCACTCTAAAGTAGGTGCCCAACAGCCTAGGGCTGGGTCTGCATACCCTATGGAGGGACCTCCATGCTGTAGGGCATGGTGTCTCTGAGCTGGTCCAGCCAAGCTTGAAATTTCTCAAGTAAACACAACGTATCAACTATCACAATCTACCCCATGTCAACTTGACAACTGGACATACTTCTTTAAACCAGTGTCAACATACTGAGACATGCTTATTAACATTTCACAACTTCAACATTTAACTAGCACTGAGAATCACTATTAAGTTTATCAACATTATTTTACGTGACTGTAACATTCTGCGCCAACCCCCCAAATTCTCATGCACAACCCTTAATGCAAAAGACACTTAATCTATCTGCAAGAGTTGCCAAAGTTCTAATAGTTTCAGCATTGCTAAAAAGTCCAAGTCCCAAATCCCCTCCAAGATCCAAAGCAGACACATTTGTAAGTCCCTGTACATATGAAAAATTAAACACTTCCAACATCCAAAGTTACAAAAATGAACATTACCCTTCCAAAAGGTATACATAGGAGAACACAAACCATTAGAACCAGTACAAGCCCAAAATCCTAAAGGGCAAATATTAAGTCCTGCAGTCCCACTTGAAATGTTTATAGCAATCTATAGCAGTTTCTGAGCTCTATGTGGCTCTACCTCTATTACTGTGTTGCGATCTGTAGCTCCCATGAATTCTCTTTCAGGACTGCTTTGCTGTATTCTTGCAGCTTTTCTTAGATGATCCACTTTTCTGGCTTTTTAAACTTCTAGGGTTTCCACTGAATGGGCTTCTCACTCACAGCTTCACACACTGAACCCCTGGGGGCATATTGCCTGGCTTCCCCGGCCTTCTAAAATCTAGGTAGCAGCCTTTTTAACCTCAGAACTCTGGCATTCTACAAGTGCCTAAAACCAACACTGTATGGATCATACCAAGGAATGCTGCTGACTGGAACAGTAGACCGGCCTCTTTCTCACTTGGCTGTAGGGGCTGAGTGCCTGGATCACTGAGCACCCTGACCCTGATTCCAAGGAGCAAATTCTCTATTCTGGAATCATCCTGGAACCTGGAGTGGCCACCGCCTCCATTCTGGTACATGGGGTTCTGTGGCTCTTTCCTTAAAAAAAAGTCCCTCACCCTTGCAGTTCTGAGACTGCAAAGGGAAGAAAATGCTACCTTCTGTGGTGTCATCAAGATATCTTTTCTATTCTCTTGCTCCTTCCTGGCAATGGAGATCCTGTCAGCTTTCTGTTTATATTCTACAAATTTCTTGCAGCTTCCTTTGAGTCCAAAGTCACAACATTTTAAATCATCCTACAGGGCTCTTTGCTCTTGATTCTCTACCTGACTAAAAGCTCCTGATAGACATGCTGCCTCAATATTTAAATGCCTTGAAATTTCTCTTGCCAGATTAGTGTGCTATGGTCAATCTCAGCCTCAGGCAAAGTCTTTGTACACAAACAAATTTCAGACAAATTTTATGCCAAACCATAACATATATCACCTGGAGTCAAACAACCAATGCATTTCTTTCTCCTGCAGAAATTTCCCGAGCATGGTGTTTACAGGCATGATTTCTATCAACCTTCTAGTTTTCTGAACTCTAACCAGAATCTCCCTCACAGAACAGCCAGAGCAATTCCAGTGTTTTTCTTGTAGGTGACACCTCTAAATATTTCCTATCTCTTACCATAAGACATTCCCAAAAGCTTGTAATCCACATGGTCAGGTAGTCAAAGCCACAACCCCACTCCTGGTACCAAATTAGGTCTCCATTACTCTTCTCTCAATGGCACAAACATTCAATACCCAGAATTAGAGTAGGAAAAGGTTTATTTAACCCACAATGAGGTTTCAATTCATACTCAGCTTGCTCCAAGGCAGAGTGCATGACAGAGAACAAAGATCATAGGAGCAACAAAAAGGAAGAGCAAAGTATCAGCTCAGGCAGATAGCTAGTTTCTCACTTCTCTTTACATTGTAATGCATGTTATCCACCTCAGTGCCAGGGTGTAACACTCGCACCTGCAATCCCAGCATTGGATCAAGAATCAATCACAAACTCCAGAACCACTCCTTGACTGCATGAGGCTCTGTGGGGATAACTACCCAAAAACCATAACAGAGATTATACCTTCTCTACATATTTTTTTGTCTTTTTGAGACGCTTACGCTGGCCTTGAGCTCACTTTTGTAGCTCAGGCTGGTCTCGAACTCGCACTGATCCTCCTGCCTCAGCCTCCCGAATGCTGGGATTACAGGCATGGACCACCACACCTGGCTTTCTCTACCTTTCTTGTAGAATTTCTCAGTAAAACTTTCAAGATTTAAGCATTGCTTTGTTGGCAGGATTTTTAATTATATTTTCAATATTATCGATTGATGATTATTTATAGGTGTAACTGACCTTCAGTTTTGAGTTTGTTGCAAGATCCTACCTCTTTGATGTATGGGGGATGAGAGCTTGCTACCTACTTAACCAAGTCTCTAGTGCTTTTGCTCTGGCCCACAGTTTTGACGCTTCAACAATCTCAGCTGTGGTATACCAGGAATAACAGCTCACTAAAATATCGGTGCCACTTTGGCTGAAGGGTTATTATCAGCAATACCAATAGCATCAATCACAGCATAGAAAATGCCAAAGTGAGGTAACTATTAATATGCCACCTTCAACTGCCTGAGCTTGATTTGTGGTTATAAAAAAAATAAATAAATAAAACAAATCAGAAATTGTGTGCACTATATAAGAACACATATTTACCCTCAGTGGAAATAATTTAGAAAGGGTTAGGGAACAATAGATAAATAGAAGAAGAAAAAGACATTAGGAGCAAGACTGGAGGACAAAGGAAGATCATGGAGCAATCCCAATCTGTGCACACAAGGTGACCCTTGGTGACCCTAGACACTTCCTCAGTGAGATGTAGCAGTGCTGTGGAGCAGCAGATATCACTTCGCTGGCTCGTGATTGAGGTGAATTTGGCCATTCTGTGGCAGAGGGTGACTGGCTAGGGGCCATCTTAGAGAGGGGTAAAAGGAGTTCAGAACTCAGAGCAACTGCAAGCTTCCGCCAGTGGCTCCCAAAAAGGTCCACCTCACAAGACATGCACTGACTGCTGCAGGCTGAGCTGGTCTGGTTACAGCCTCATGGCCAGAAACCAGCCTGTACTTCAGGGGGAAATAAAGGCACAGACTCACTGAGGTTAGCCGGCTCCCTGCCACGGTGACTGCTGGCTTGCTAGGGTAGGTCCATGTGGATCTTGACTCTGACCCAACACAGTGAAAGCAGTGACAAACCTTGAACAGTAACAAACCTTTCCTTTTTCTTTCTCTCTTCATTGTTTAATCTTGTCTGTGTATGAGTCTGCACATGGCTTCCGGTGTGTCGTTATCTTGTTCTGTTCTTCCTTTGGCTTCATCCTTTTCTTTTTCCTGCCTGTCTTCTTTGCTAGTGTTCCAAAGTTTGCACGAAATGTTCCTTACATGTCTGTTACGTGCATTTGGTTCATAGTGTTGCTCAAGGTAGTATGTTTAATTAGTTATGGAATCTTAGTTGAGCTTTTGTAGTCATTATACAAAATGGAGTACTAAAACTTGTAACCCTTATTTGACTTCTGTCAATTTATATGGCATATGTTTTAGATCTCTGTTTTACAGGTAATACACTTATAGTTGTTTTACATTCCCAAAGATATGGCATTTTGCTCAAAATAAACTATCTTATATTAGCTCCTATAGCAATTTCTGATTTAAAGAGTTACATTAATATTGACACCTAAATATCTTCTTTGTTACTATTGGATAACAATATCTTCTCGATTTTTCATTGTGTGTGTGTGTGTGTGTGTGTGTGTGTGTGTGTGTGTGTGTTTTGGAGTTAAAGTTTCCTTTTGCCTAATATAACATTGGATTGTGTTTACCCTTTCTTAAAAATTCTGCCCTCTGTTTGGAGGTTAATTCATTTATGTATACATTCATACCCAGGTTAATATCAACCCAAATTATACTGGCTTAGTCTCAGAACTGGGCTGTGTATCTACCAACAGGGGACCGGACAAAGACACTGTGCCGTTTTCAGGAGTGGAATTCTACTTTGTCACTAAGAGTTATGTACTTGCGTCAGCTATGAGAGAATGTGTGTACTTGGAGACCATAAAGTGAAGCCAAATAAAGCTCAAAGAATACATGGTTTGTCTTACGTGAGAAACACAAACATAAATATATAATTAATATGTAAGTATATAATAAATACTTCCAGCATTTTACTAAATTTTATAATTCAACATGTATGTTTGACATGTAATTTAATGTATATTAAATATTTATTTAATAGACTCAACTGTATTAAAATGTATTTACAATTAGCGTGAATTTACCTTTAGATATATATATATTTATTTTCGATCTATAAGATCCCATCCATTCTTATTTTACGTTGTCACAAATTTCATCTTCATATTTAAGTCCTTTCCATATTTTTGTGTTTATAGTTTCACAGAGTTGTTTATTAATCACACAGAGATCAAACAAATTTGCAAAGCAATAACGCAATGGCAAGGCTCTGTTTGTTGACAGAATAAGGTGTTTTCATCATTTTCCTAAATCATTTGACTGCCTTCTAATATGAATGGTTTCTGCTGAAAAATTGTTTGCTAGTCTTCGTGAGCCTCCCTTCTGCACAATGAATGGCTTCTCTCTTCTCTGCCTTCCAAACCCTTTCTTGGCCCTTGTATTTTCACAGACAGATTATATGCTTCAGTTTGTCTTTGAAAACTCATGCGTCCTCCAATTTGGAGCTCCTTCAGCTTTGATTTTCAATTTGTTTTCCACTTTCTATTTACTTTTTCCAATTCAATGATTCTTATTCTCCCCAAATTTCTATAGCCTTCATCGTTCTTTGATCTTTCTTCTCAAAGTAGGATTTGTTCAATGTATTGTCAAGCTCGGTAATATTTTTCTTTCTCATTTGAACTTTTATTTCAATTCTTTAGTGAAATTTTCATTTCAGGGTTTGCTCATTCGACATCTAGAATGTCTGAGTATTTTAATTACTAGTATCTACATACTTACCGATATTTTTTGTTGTTTACAAAATGTCTCAAGGGTTCTCAGCTATTTCTATATAATTTTTAAGCTTAATTCTTCTAACATACTTAATCCCGTGGATTCAGTCCTGTCTAGTAGGTGCCATGAGATGTCTCTGTTTTCTCAAGGGCAGTTTCCATTCATTTCTCTTATGAATCGGTGATGCTTCTTTGCTTCTCATCATTTGATATCTTTTTTGGAAAAATTGAACATGTTTCAACCATTTTAAGCTTATTTTTAATGGTTCCTAAAATTGTGCTTTCTGTGTTTTGGGGTTATCAGGCAATGTTCTGAGAAATAAATACATTATGTAATCTTTAAACATCTTTATCTCCTCTGATATTTATCACTACTTATTTATTTTCCAACACTCAGACTGTACACTGAGTGACACGTTTAGTCTTTCTTTTTTCTTAAGGCACGATTTAAACTTGTAAAAATCCTGCCTCAGCCATCAGCGTGCTAGGATTGCAAGGACATGACACCCTGCCTGGCTTCTCGAACATTTCCTCATGGTTGAAACTTTCAAAATCTTTTCTTCTAACTTTTAAAATATTATTACGCACAGCCACATACTATACTGTACTGTGCAGTGACACACTACAACTTCTTCACCCTGTCGAAGGGTAACGTACCACTCATTGACCAGCCTCTTCTCTCAACTTCTAGGAAGCTAAGTTTCCTAGCTTTGGAGAGAGACTGTCCTGCACATGTGGGTCTATGCCGGGCTTCTCCTCGTATGACCCTCTCCTGTTTCACCTATGTTGCCGCCACAGGAAGGATTTCGTTCTTACAGCTGAATGCTGCCTCGCCCTTTGTAGGCACCGCGTCTATCAGTCAGCCAATGGGCACTTAAATTACTTTCACTTGCGACTTGTTGTGAAGAGACCTGTGCTGAACATACACTGTCCAGTGTTCTTGTCATATTGACATCACTTCCCTTGCACACCTATGTGGCCGTGGCATTGAATTATATGGTAGCACTATTTTATTTTTTGTAAAACTTCCATAACAGCCGTACCAACTTGTATCCACACAAACACTGTGAAAAAGTTTTGTTTACCCCAGGTTTTCCATAGCATTGGTTATCCTTAGCTCATTTTTAATTAGTCATTCTAACTTGTGTGTGTTTACATTTCACTGTGGTTGTAATTTTAATTTTCTTGTTGTTGAATATATTGAACATATTTTCATGTACTGTTGATAGCTTACATGTCTTCTCAGTATGATCATAAATGATTGGTGCAAATCCGATTCTCCCTGCCCCACCTGAGTGTATTTTGGTTGCTGGCTATGCGTTGCACTTGTTTGTTGAGTGACTTTTTGCGCTATTTTCATAAAGTCAATAAAGCAGTCCCTCGCTGTTTTGTGGCTTGATTTTCGCAGATTCATTGTCCCACAGGTTTTCGAACAATATTGATCTACATTTTTTTTAGTGCAGTTTGCTTCCTGTATCATGAGATTTTTGCAGAACCCGACAGTATGCATATGTTGTTAAAATGACATAGGATTATGAGTTTAGAAAAATGATTAAGAACGTTAGACGTGCTTTCAAACGAGTGGGAAAGGTTTATAAGAGTGTGAGTGAGGCTGAAAATAAGAAGATCATTATGAGTCCAAGCTGTGTGGTGAAACCCTGTACAAATATGCAAAAATAAAACATAAAAATTAAAATTAAAAGATTTCCCTGTCCCTGAAGTGCACTGAGACTTGGAGACTGGGTATGGCAGTGTATGCCCCCAACCCCACCGCTTGGGAGACTGTAAACAGGGGATCACTACGAGTCTGATCCGCATAGTGAGACCCTGCAGATGCTGTGCCAAAGGCACTAACAATCAATCAATCAATCAATCAATCAATCAATAAATCAATCAATCAATATCAGTGTGGGAAGGGTTTGTAAATGTTAAAATATATCAATATTAAAATGGGACCGGCCACATAGCTCAACGGATTAAACTACCTGCAAGCAGGCGCAGGGGACGTGGGTTCAATCCCTGGGTCTGCCGTGCTGGCCCCATTCCTGGGTGGTGCATGCCTGTAATCCCAGCTCCTGGGAGGCTGCAAATGATCAGGACCAGTCCGATCTAGTAGTGAGATCCTAAACATCCTGGAGATCCTTCCTTAAAAAAATAAATAAATACAAATGAATAAATAAACAAAAATAAAATTAAATGAGTATAAAAGTCACTGCTTCACTGATTTTCACTTATTGCAGGAATGTCTGGAACGTAGCCTCAGTGGTAAATGAGGGACCTCTGCATTCGTTGTTATTTGTTATCTCTGAACGCTTTTGCTGTGGCCTTTTGTGGTCTACCTCTGACAAATTTTCTTGACCAACTGAAGTTGGAATTGCTTCAGTGTGTAGGTTATTTGCAATGCTACTTAAGCCCAGCCATCTGCAGCTTACAGATCAAGTCAAGCTGAAACTTGAGGATTTTGTTAGATCTTTTCCTAGTACGGGTCTTGCCCTGCACTTGGGGGTTACCTTTGAAATTCTCTGATCTGTGAGGGTAGTTTTTCGGTGTCGTAACTTCCCAAAGAAACTCAGGAATTTTTCTTACCAGGCAGGAGCTCCTCTGCTGCTTGTGTGAAACATTTTCTTATGTAACTACCACACGGTAAAGGATTGAGACATTGGAGTTGCATGAATGTAGGCTACTACTGAGAGTGGCAGCAAATTGTTAACTTGCTTTATGATACCTTAAAGTGTCCTCTGCCTCTCTCTCTCTGTCTCTCTCTCTCTTTCTCTCTGTCTCTCTCTCTCTCTTTCTGACTCGGTCTTTCTGACTCTCTCTGACTCTCTGTCTCTCTGTCTCTCTGTCTCTCTGTCTCTCTCTCTCTCTCTCTCTCTCTCTCTCTCTCTCTCTGCAGTAAGTCTTTCAGTTAGAGGAAGCAGAGCACCTTCTCATGCTCTCATTGGAGTCCCCAGATAAATCACAAGCAGCGGACAATACTCTCACAAAAATGCTTGCTTTCCTTCCTTCATAATCTGAGTCAGTTCTGCAGTCAAAATGTATCTTCCTATCTTTACAACTGCTACTATTCCTGGGTGATAAATGGGACAGAGGATTATAAAATTGTCACAAAAATTTTAAGTTATTTTCATCTTGTTTTTTTTTCTTGATTCGGCATTGTTATTTTTCTTTTTTTAATGTTTTTAGTGGTTCAATTTTTATATGAAAGAGAATAGGTCATTATACCTAGCTACTCTGCCATTTGTTTTGACATTGTACATGATTGTATGTTTTTATAGCTGACTTTGTATTAGAACATTGCACTATAGACTTTTTCATATAACTTCTATCTTCTTTTAAAAAGTGTCAGAGAGGTACAAAAGAGAATCTGTAAAGTAAATGCATAAAGTACTAATACAGGGGCACTGTGGGGATAGCTTGGTGGTCTTAACCATCTGCCTGGCAAATGCAAGGACCTAAGTTCCATTCCCAGTACCATATGCCAAGTGTGGTGGTGCATGCCTGTAATCCCAGCACTGGGAAGGCCGAGATGGGAAGATCACTACGAGTCCAAACTGCATAGGGAGACCCTGTAATAATTATAAGGTAGAAAGAAAGAAAGCGAGAGAGAGAGATAGATAGAGAGAGAGAGAGACAGAGAGAGAGAGACAGAGAGAGAAAAAAGAAAGAAAGAAAGAAAGAAAGAAAGAAAGAAAGAAAGAAAGAAAGAAAGAAAGAAAGAAAGAAAGTCCTTGGGAGGGTGAGATAGGAAGATTGTAAGTTCAATCCTGGTGAGTGCCAGAAAAATGCAAAACTTCACATAGTTCCTATCTCAGCATTCATACATACCTGCATACATAAATGGACTGGGAATGAACCCAGTGCAAAGGTCTGAGGTTCAATCCCCAGTTACACAAACAAAACTATTAAATAGATTATCTAAAATATTTACCACCTTGCTATTTGTGGAAAGTCTTTATGGATTCTTGCCCTAGTCTAAGTGAATTCGGAGACACATACCTACAACACAATGGTGAATATTATTTAGGGTAAAGGGCTGCAAAATCTTTGAGGTGGGGGCAAAAGAATCAGCTAGAGAGATGTGGACTTCGTTTACTATTGTCAGTTATAACTCTAGGCTGGCCTTAGGTTGAGAGCTAGGATGAAGTTGGCGGAGCACAGCAGTATTTGAATGAGTGCATTTCCTCTTTATAGCTGTCTTGCACATTTGAGTGTGCACAAAATATCATTTATGAGGAGGCTTAATTTGATTTTTTAAAGATTAAGAACGTCACTTAACTGATTAATTTTTATCATTAAGGTCATAAAACTGTGTGTAATTGCAGAATTAATAGAACAGAATTCATGATTGTCAAGTCCTTGGTTTACTTTATTATTATTATTTATTTATTTATTTATTTATTTTTTTTTTTTTTTGGTTGAACCAGGGATCGAACTCAGTCAGTACCTTGCACTTCACCTGCTAGGCAGACACTTGTGCCCCTGAGCTAACTCCTGAGCCCCAACTTTATTACTCTTTGAGACTCCACAAACCGTATTCAGTGTGCAAGATGATCCATATGTTGCCCCCCTGTCAAATAGTGTTTCAGTTCAAGATTTAAATTGGTGCGAATGCTCGTGGAGTGAGTAAAGTAGAAGTTGCTTTGAATAATTATAAAGTCAGCTATTATGTGTATATGCTAAGACATAGAAATATCTGATTCTTTCACACAAAACTTTCAGATACAACATGAAATAAGGGGAGGAGGAGGGAAGGGAGCAAATAGGAGGGCAGAAGAGGGACAAAGACAAAGGCCGATTTTTCAAATAGTAATAATTAATAATAATAATAATAATAATAATAATAATAAAGCTAACTCTTTGAAGTCAAGAAACATACTAGGATCCTAACTCCAATAATTTTAGGAGGAGAAACTAAGCTTTTCTATTTTATCATCTTGAACTCATTTTTATATTATTATTATTATTATTATTATTATTATTATTAATTATTATTATTATTTTGGCCCTGAATTCACTTTGTACCCTGGGCTGGCCTTCAACCTGAAGTAATTTTCCTGCTTTACCTTCTCAAATGCCAGGACATGCTCAGCATGAATTTTTCTTCTAAAAATTTGTATCTTTAAATTTTTGTTTTGGTACATTAAAGAAAAAGCAAGAAAAATCAATATCCACATATGATCTCTTTTTTCATAACTAACTCTGTTGAGCAGGGTAGTATGGGTTCGAAGCATTTCAAATTGTTTCCTTTCTAATTCACTATAAATTTAATCTGTTTTTGTTTTAACACTCTTCTTGGATTAATCAATTAATTTGGTACAGGGTGTTACTATGCAGCTCAGACTCCTAGTGATACTCCTGTCTCAGTCTTCCCACCACTGGAATTACAGGCATGCACGACCATGCCTGATTTCAGTGCCTGGCATGGCACACAGCACCAGAGATTGAACTCAGTTCCTTGTATTTGTCAAGCAGGTGCTTAGAATGCTGAACTCTCTCCTAAGCCCCTACATTAGCGTTCTTTGAAAAATGAACTACATTATGCATACAATAGGGATACACATAGAGTGGTTAACATAATGAATCAAATCAGCATATCCTATAAAGAATATCAATTTTAATATGATTTTGTATTTTTTGCAGATTTTGTCATTCATCATCTATTATAAATGACTACTTCATGAACTCACTGTTAAACTGAATTTTAGGAAGCCACATTCTGAGAGTTGTCTTGAACTGTAAGTGCACTATGGACATTTCTTTCAGGGGCACATTTTCTGTCTTCTGAATATAAAATGAACAAGGGCTTAGAAAATTAAAAAATTGTTCTTTAATGATTATTGGTAAATATAAGTAGAACAAGAGTTGCAAAGCATGCACAAGGAATGTCATCGGAAAAGACAATATAACCCTTTACTCTTTCATAAGTAAGTGGATTTATCTTATTATTTTTAAATTTCTATTTATTTATTTATTTTGTTCTTGTTTCAGAACCTTTGTTTGTTTATTCACTCATTTTTATGGCCGGCTCAGCACACCCTGAGGGCAGGGCGGCTGGCGCAGCATGTGGTCCCTGGGATTGAACCGCAGTCCCTGAAGCCGCCCAAGCTTTCCCAAGCAGGCGCTTTACTCCACTGTGCCATCCCGCGGATTTATCTTATGAGTTCTTTTTTTACCTTATGAGCACCGTACCTTACTCTGTCTAAAATCATTGCAAATTGTTTCGTTCAGGTATTGCAAGTGATCTGCCTTTCTATAGTTTCAATTTCCATACTATTTGGTTCCTTCACATATTATTACACTCTAACAAAATGATCAACAATTTATTTTTTGTAAATCTTCTGTAAACATTTACTAAACATTTTAAATATTTCAAGTCCTTTAGGGTAATAGATACTGTTGGCCACAGCTCCGATTTCCCACTATAGCAGAACATTAGCCAGAAGCAACATGTGAACAGGTGAGTATGACTATATACCAATGAAATTTTATTCTTGAATAATCAGAGTTGAGTTTTCTGGGGGCTGGGGAGATAGCTCTGTGGCACAAGTGTCTGCCTGGCAAGTGCAAGGTCATGAGTTCAAATCCCAGTTCTGCAACAACAACAAAAAATGAATTTCATGCATTTTTGTACTGTTGCATAGTACTATTCTTTTGATTTAAAGAAATAACATTTAAAATTATGACTAACAGGAGGCCAACGAGATAGCACAGTGGTCTAAAGCACCTGCTTAGGCAAGGTTAGGCAAACACTGTGACCACAGTTCAATTCCTGGCACCACGTGCCACACCATCACTGCCTACAGGGTGGGCTGAGCTGGTCACAATGTCCTGGAGTAGTGGTGCATGCCTATAATTCCAGGGCTGGGAGACTGAAAACAGAAGGATCACTACATGTCTGAGCTGTGTAGTGAGGCCTGCTACAACCAAATACATTTAAATAAATAAATAAATAAATAAATAAATAAATAAATAAATAAAATTATGAATGGCCTACTTTGTTCAAAGGTCACGCAAAAATAGGTGGTAGGTTAGGTTTGGTTGAAGTTCCAATAGTTTGTTTAATACTGTTTCAACTTATCTTCTATGTGTGTTGAAATTTTATCACTCATTTCAAACATTTGTTTTGGCTTTATACTGGACATTTTGAAATATCCAGTTTGTTTTGGTCAACTATAGTTAGTCGTCCCGATTACCTCTAGAGATTATGTATGCTTTTCTTCACATGCAGCTTCATCCTTTTACCTTTTAGTCATTTTCTCTCTTCCCCTCGTCTCCTGTATCTTTTCTAAGTCCAAGTGGCCACTGCACTTCCATGAGGTCAACTTTTTGCTTCCAGGTGTAAGAGAGAACAGGAAGTGTTTATCTTTGTGTGCCTAATTCATTTCACTAATCGTGGTATTCTGGTTCTCATCCATTTTGTTATGAAGTAAATATGCCAATAACCTTGATCGGATACAGATATATTATGTGCATATTGACAGAGAGTGAGAGAAAATGTTATGCAACGTAAATCTGTATTAATATTGTCTACAAAAGCATAGAGCAATAATTTATCCTCTCATTGAATGACAACATCTTTAATAAGGAGCAGAAGGTGTTTATGAAGAGGAGCAGTTACTATCTGAAGAGAATATCTCCAAGCTGGACTGACAGGCTTGGGCACTGCCCTGGTGGCTCACATGAACACTTTAAACAAAATGATAGTCTGACTATTTCTCCTCTTGTGATTAATAAAAGTTAATGATAGGAACAAATATTTCATGTTATGAAATTCTACATTTTGTGAGGAGTTTCAAATGAAAATATTATGTGACCACTTATTTATTCACCTATTACAATAAGTAAGCATGACTACACATTGGGGATGGTAAATTGCAATTAGATGAAGGTAAGCCATCCCATCAACTTCCAAACAGTTCTAATTGTGTCAAAGCACATGAGTACACAGAGTGAGGACAGCTCACACTTTTGATCCATTCACCCCATATGTATTGAGTAGTTACCACCTGGTAGCAGATTCAACCCAGCTAGACTCAACCTTTCACATGGTGGTCTAGTACTCTACTGCTGGGATAGACCAGCAAAGATGCCGAAGAAGTGGAAAGCTAAGGAGTGAACAACCCTGCCTAGAAAAAACAAAGCTTAAGAAGACAAACTTATGAATATATTATGGAGTGGTTGCCAATGAATAATGAACTGAAAAAAAAAAAAAAAAAAAAAAAACAAGGTTGGAGTTTCTTCAAATACCATGCTTAGTTAAAAATAAAATACAATGCTTAGACAAATTTTAAGGAAGAGAAATAACAGATAAACAGATCTTGCTCCTCTTACAGATAAAGGTGCTCTCTCCAACAATAATATGATAATAACACTTATAGTGGTTTGCAAAGTAACAGTCCGCAATGCCAATGTAGATTATACCTCTCAATACTCAGAGAGCCTATATGACAAAAGATATTAAAGGTGGAACGTTCAGAAAATTTTCCCCAAGTCACAGAATAGTGCATGGTGTTCAAATCATTACTCGAACCCGCACACAATTGATTCAAGGTAGAGACACAACATTAAACCTCATTCCTTCCATAAGATTTGAATCAGCTAAAGATTGTGCACTAGAACTGAAGGATTTCTCTCCCCCCAAAAAAGCTTCATATTATTTAACAAGTTAGATGGAAAGTAGGAAAGAGTTCTGGCTTAGGTAGTTTCCATCAGTTTGATACATGGGTTCATTCTAACACTTGCAAAGGGAGGAGACTAGCTTTTAAGGGTTAGCTGATGGGCTGAGGTCCAGCTGATCCTTGTCTTTGTGTTAGCATCATAGTATCTCAGTCCTGTTTCCGTATTTCTGCAGTCTATGAGTGGGAGATGCTTTTGCTCCCAGTGATTACAGGTTCAGCACAATGGCTGGAGACTTTCTAGGCCTAATAAATGCCCCTGGAAGTTACTCATCCTGTTGACTTTTATCTAGAAGGAGCAAAGATTATGAGAATTCAGATTCCGTCAGACTTGTTTTGTCAATTTTCAGACAGACTGTCCCTAAATGATGAACATATCTACTCTACATGTAGAGTTGAGAAGAGATTTTGACCCAAGTTTTATGACAACAAAAGATAAAAATGAAAGCATATGTCTGCATTGCATTACCTACTGGGCTTCAGGTCCAAGTGCAGCGTCCTGGTTCTTAAGAAAAATGGCTTTTGTGCTGGGTATATAGTGGAGCAGCATAAGCCCTTGTCTGGCAAGTAGTAAGGTCCAAGTTTGATCCCTGTATAAAAGTAAAATTAGGTCTTTAAGTCTCTCGCTGCTCCAGAGGGAGAAACAGATCAGGATTTTAATAAGCAGCGCATAAGAACCAAAAACCATGCCTATTTTCCCATCCCTAAAGCAATCCTGACAATGTGATTATACTTATGAAATAAAAGGGGCTTTGCTTCCCTGGCTGGAGAGGAGTAGGTCCCTATTTGCTCCTTACATAGATGCCTCTGTTTCATTCCTTTTGAGACCTTGAAGTTTCTCCATTTTCTCACCTGTGCTTTGAATTTTCCATGGGCCTTTGACCTTACCAGTATTCTTCAAGGACATCACATTCCCTGGTGCTAATGTTTGAAACCTCAAGCTGGAATAAATCTTACCTATAGCTAATGATTAAGAAGGAGAGGGGAAAGGAAATTTATATCGCTGCTTTTCAAGTAGCCATCAGCCACCTGTCTCCGGCCTACTAATGACAAACTTTATAGTCAATATTGTAATCATGTCTTTCTGCCTTGTGAGACTTAGATAAAACAGAAAAAGCAAACAAATGAAACATCTATCTTGTCCCCTTGTTTAATGTTATTAACTATTGCATTCTTGGGTTATATTTTGCGATTGAGTGTTTATGACTGAGCAGGTAAAAAGCTTAATTTCCTTTTGTTATGAAGGTCACACAAAGCTTCTCAGGGGCTACTTTGGGGGACATATGAAGAACACTGTTGCTCCCCTAAATCTTCACAATTGTGTCCTCTTCCAGGATGCAACATGGTCTTGCTTGGCCATGTGACATTTCCCTCTTTAGTGACCTTTATTTTTTACAGTGGGCCCTTGAGTTACAACTGGCCTGACATATGAACAATTTGGAATATGACTGGAATTTTAGTTTTAACTTATGACAGAAGTTATGGTCTTGAGTTAGGGCCAGTCAGATAGCTTAGTGGATTAAAACACCTGCTTGGGCAGAAGCAGGGGCTGGTGTTCAGTACCTGGCCTTCTGTGCTGGCCTCATCGCCACGGTGTGTGGAGATGGCAATTGAGTCTGGCTGTGGTGGTGCATGCCTGTAATCCCAGGGCCTGGAAAACTGAAAAAACACAAAGGATTATTATGATTCTGATCTGTGGTAAGCAAATGGCTAGACCTTGAGCCCATAATAAGAAATTAATCAGACACCCAAACTTAAATATCACAGTTTGTTTTGTAAGAGAAAATGAAATAAACATATACATAAAGAGAAAAATAAAAGATAGGTACAGCAGAATTAACGCAGGATCTTGTGATTGCCAGGCAGGAGCTGTGCTACTGAGCTACAACTCTGATCCTGAGACACAGATTTTTTGTAAAAAGCAAAAGCAGCTGAGATATTGAGAGGAAAGTGGGAGAAGAGGGGAAGGTATAAAAGAAGAAATGTAAAGATGTGTACAAATATCAGCTCCATACCAGGCACATGTGTACTGGAAACACATATCAATAACAATACATCTTACAATTAAAAGAAGAAGTTATACTTCTCGAAGCTCTGATTAGCACACCAGAGCTACAATTCTGCAATGAAGATTATAAGGACAAAAGAAATCCAGTTTGCAACATAGTTTAAGAAATAGAACAAGAGCCGGGCATGGTGGCACATGCTTGTAATCCCAGCACTTGGGAGGCTGAAGCAGGAGGATCAGTGCGAGTTCGAGACCAGCCTGGGCTACAAAAGTGAGTTTAAGGCCAGCCTGAAGTGCATAGCGAGACCCTGTCTCAAAAAGACAAAAAAAAAAAAAAAAAAAAGAAATAGAACGAGTCTACTTTTATCAGAATTAACATCCTACTAAATAGGATATTCTTGCTTGTAAATATAGTATGGGTGATTAATTTCCAATTCTTTAATTCCTAGAGAATTAATTTCAATTCTTTAATTACATGTTGTTTCCTATGTAAGCAAGAGAGATAGTGAATGTAGAGTGTTTAGGCATATTTAGCTATCATAATACAATTAGGAACACAGAAACAGAAGTCTAAAATAACCCTCTCCTGAAAATACTGGTTCTGTAGGGAAGTGCTCATAAGGAAGTTGAGGTGTTTTGGCCATGCTCTATCCCATAGAAAGCCATACTTGCAGGGAATATGGACATTTTGAGCACCAAGAATTCACCAATAACTAGTAGCACAGTGACATAGCAACTTAGCACAATAATGAAAGTGTTTACTTAATTATGAGTCATAGATAGGGCCAGGAAGTGGTGGGATGGCCTAAGAGGTGGGTTTCTCCTTACCTGGTCTGTACTGCAGGATGTCGCTACTCACCGCACAGTGTGTTTAATGTCCACACGCAAGGCATATTGTGTAAAAGAGCAGTTTCTGGTTAGTGCACGTGCATCAAACCTACACACCTTTAGTTTTACAAACTGTCGATAATTATAGAGCCCATCTGTTGTCAGATATAGTGTCCAATATACCCTAATGACCTCAAAAATAGGTTTTGATTTAGTTTGAATTATTAACTAATAATGAAATCGAACCCTAAGTATATCCACGTTGTTTTTTCTGTCAGCAAAAGCTGTATTCACGAAATCAAAAGAAAAAGTTTTAATACAGCGCAGCCATTTGTTTCTCAGGCTAAGTTTTGTAAATCTTACAAAATTTTACAAACTTGTTTGAAACATAGAAATTGACTTTGCAGTAATATTATAATTTTTGTTAAATTTTTAGAATAATTTTTGAAATAATAGGTAAAATCATATCAATGGTTGTTTATACAAGTTTCACCCAGCATAAGCTTTATTTGGGCTTAGATTAATTTTCTGTACATTTTTTTTGTTGTTTTCATTCTGATGGTATAAAATCTTGCCATGCAAAACATTTTCTTGCCAGATTTCTTACACATGTCTATCTTGCTTTCTTCTTCTTTTTAAAATCTGTTTGCTTCTTACAGGGTCTCACTATGCAGCCTGTACTCATGGTGATCCTCCTTCCTTCAGCCTCCCCAGCACTGAGATTATAGGTGTGTGTGCCATGACACCTGGATCCTATGCCAAGGTCAGCCCACTCTGGAGGCAGGGCTGGTGCAGCATATGGTGCTGGGAACTGAATTCCAGTCCCTGCACTTGCCTCACCAGGCACTTTAGTCTGCTGAGCTGTCTCGCCTGCCTTCTTGCTCTCTTTGTCAGTGGTTTCTATTTTTTGCTTTCAAATTCATAGAGTCAATCCTTTTATTTCCTTCCTTCGTGTGTGTGTGTGTGTGTGTGTGTGTGTGTGTGTGTGTGTGTGTGTGTTTCAGGAAGGGTCTGCGATGTATTCAGGATCTCACTACTAGATCCGACGCATAGTGATCCGCCTGCTTACAGCCTCGCAAGATCTGGGATTACATTCGTGCACCACCATGCCTAGTCTCAGTTGCTGCTTCAGCACATCCTGGAGGTGGGACCAGCACAGCAGGTAGGGGCATCGAACCCCCCACCCTTGCACCTGCTTGCAGGCATTTTAATCCACTGAGCTATTTGGTTGGCCCTATAGAGAGAGTAAATCTAATCTGTGGATTATACTTGAACTGAAAAATATAGTGAACGAGTTAATTTGTCAAAGCCAAGATTTCTGCAAAATAATTTGCTTTGTGAAAAAAATCTCATCAAGTATATAGTTAAGAGTCTCATATTTTGTAAATCATGTACCTTACCATGTAGGAGATGGTGCTTATGTTATGGCTTATAACTACTTGTCCCTCAAAGCCTCATGCAGTCATGGTACCAGGACTTGTAGGGTTTGAGACTAACTCATAATCCCCTGGGAGTATGTTGTTTTTGTACTGCTGCTCTTTGCCATGTGTCAGTCAGTTGGCCGTGGAGCCAGATGAGCATGGACTGAAACCTCCAGTAACTTCAAGATAAATAAACCTTTTCTTCATTCATTTTGCATGTTGAATATCTGTACCCGCAATGAGAGAAGAGTAACTAAGACAGAATTTAGTACTGCAGGAGTGGGACCGTTGTTGTGACTAACCCGGCCATGGGGAACATGAATTTTTGAAAATGACTCATGGGAAGATGTAGGAAAGGTTGGGAGATGTTGCCTACTTACTTGTAAAGAGCTGGACAAACATTTACTAGATAAGCTTTGGCTGTATGGTAGGAGAGATTCTGGTCAGAGCTCAGAACAGACGACTACCTGGAAACCTGCATATAAAGAATGGCTTATGGGCATAGATAGGAAAGATTTGGAGAAGTCATCAAATTGTGAGGAGCTGAAAAAGCTTCAGCTGTTCTGTAGGGGAGAGTCTAGTCAGAGCTGAAACCAGAAGACTGACAGAAGGCCTCCCTGTAAGGACCAGGTTGGGGAAGTTTCTGTTGGGAAGAAGCACTACACTGGTTGTTGTACTTCAGATGATTTGTGCTATGGCCTGGTTAAAAGACTGTTGGAATTTTGCTCATGCCCAGAGACTTTGTCTAAAACTGAGATTAAGCATGGCAGACTGATTAATCTTTCAAGAGATATTTCAAATCAGTGAACTATTGCGTTTGTGGGATGGTTGTTATTGGTGGCTTTTAGCCAGATTTATGTTGAAAATCATGAGCAAAGATCCAAGCAGGATGATTTAAAACGTGAATTTGGCCAGGAAAGAAGCTCTAATTAATCTTTGGACTGCAAAGATAGAGCTTAGAGGATCTCCATTGTTGGGAAGGAACCAGGGAATCGAAAAGACGGCTTGAGGGTAGCACAGGAGGTGGTAGCTTTCCACTCTTTGCAGCCTCAAAATTGTAAGGGAGAGAGATATTGCCTTGAGAAGAAAGGGGAAGAATCCCAAGTTCTTGTGGCCAACCCAGGTTTCAAAATGACACCAGCATGGGGAATTTGTTCCTCAGCACCAGGGTCAGAGTGTACATCAGTCCAGGCACTCAATTCCTACAACCAAAAGAGAAGGAAACCTGGCTACAGATCCAGCTGGCAGCAGACTTTGGCATCATTCATGTGGTGTTGGTTTTAGTTGCATTCAGAATGCCGGAGTTGTTGGGTTAAAAAGGCTTCTACCTCAATTTCAGAAGAAGACCTGGGAGGTCAGGCAGTGTGCGAAGCAGAGTGAGAAGCCTATTCAGTGGAAATCCAGAAGTTTGGAAAGGCCAGAAACATGGTTTGTCTAGAGGAAACTGCAAAGATTGAACAATGCTGGCCCAAGAGAAAAGTCATGGGAACTTTCACCAAAAGTGTCACAGGGGCAGAGCTGCATGAAGCTCAAAAGTCAGTTCAGACTGTTTCCAATGTTCCAGTTGGAACTATAGGACTTAATGTTTGCTCTGCTGCATTTCGGACTTGTGTTAGTCCCAGTGTTTTATATTCCCTGGTTATTTACAACTGTTGGAATAGTGAAGTTTATCTTTTACCTTTGAATGTTGGTTGTGTTTAACTTTTCTTTTGTACAGGAGCTCACAGTTAAGAGATTGACTTGGATCTTGGAGAAGACTCGGGACTCGGAATGTTCAGCCATACTGAAACTATTGGGACATTGGCAACTCTTCGAGATGAACTAAAATGTCTTTTGTACAAAGTGTCTTTTGCACCAGACTTTGAGGATGGAATGTTATGGTTTGTGTCTAGTTGTCCCCCCAAAGGCTCATGAAGTCGTAGGGCAGAGACTTGTAGTGTTTGAGACTAACTCATGATCCACTATGAAATGTGTCTTAGTACTACTGCTCTCTGCCATGTGCCAGTCTGCCTTACAGACAACCAAGTATGGACTGAAACCTCCAGTAACTGTGAATTAAATAAACTGTTCCTTCTTTCACTTTGGGTGTCAGGTATTTATCCCAGCAATGAGAGAATAGTAACTAAATAACATGATTTACTAATGCCAAGAGTAAGGAGGAAGTTTTTTTACACCTTCACAATTTCTTAGGTAGGCACAATAAAACCGAGCATTTTTATTACAATAAACAAAAATTATTGTCTATTTCGCAGAGAATGCGTATTTTTGAACCAGAATCTCTTATTGACCAGAAAGAATGTAGCTTGCCAGTGAAATGAATGTCTGTAATAAATGAGGTCACAATTAAGCAAAACAACTTACTCTGTGTGTTAGTGCTGAACCTTATAATCATAACTATGTTATACAAGACCAGAATACCAGAATAATTCCATTTTTCATAATATGTTAACAATAAATTCATTTTTCAAAACATCACACATAGTGGTATTATTTTAACAATGTTATACAACACAAATTTATATTTAAATGTTTAGTTAGTTATTTCATCCGAGTTCTCACTATGCACCTCTGACTCATAGTGACGTTCCTGTTTCAAGCCTCCCTGTAGTTGGGATTACAAGTGTGCACCACCGCGTTGGGTTCTGGGGCCAGCAAAGTTCTCCTGGTGTTCTAAGGGTTTGCCATGAATGTTGACGATTGGAACCCATGCCTTTACACTTACCAAGGACTTAGACTACTGCACTATCTCTCCAGCCCTACAACACAACTTTAAACACACAACTAACTAAAACCTAACTAGCTAAGATTCACTTCTGCTATATGAAAACCAACAGAAGATAATAAGAAACATTTGTATTGACCAAAACGGGGGGGGGGACTTACTTCTGTTGCAAGTTTGTTCTAAGAATTTAATAATATATTAAACTTCATTTTAAACATATTCTAACATCTTTATATATTATAGTTTGAATTCTTTTGAAGTATTTCCTTAAAAAAGTGTCTCTAGTTAGAAATGTCTTGTGCAAAAGACATACTATTACAACGTATAATCATTGTAATAAAATTCAATATAGAATGTTACAAAATTATGCCCTCCTACTCATACCTTAGCAGTGGCTTTAAAAATCAGGTTATGATTCCATTTGAGTCCCAGACTGTAAATGATATAAATAGCATAATACTATATATCTGGAAAGGGATCCATAGCCTACTGGGGGGATGAAAACTTTTAATTTTGGTTTTTGAAATTTTCAGGGCTTTTCTACAGAAACAGTGATTTTCTAAGACAGCCACATTGTAGATATTTAATTGAAGCAAAAACTACATAATAAAATAGTTTAAGCGCTGGAGAGATAGCTCTGTGGCACAAGTACCTCCCTGGCAAGCAAAAGGTCATGAGTTTAAACCCTGGTCCTGCATAAAATAAAATAAAATAAAATAAAATAAAATAAAATAAAATAAAATAAAAAATAAACTAGCAGTTTACTTATGACAGAGAAGCAAGCAAATATTTGTAGCATCTCGTGTGTGTGTGTGTGTGTGTGTGTGTGTGTGTGTGTGTGTGTGTGTGTGTGTGTGTGTGTTTGGCACCAGGTCTGCCTAGGCAGTTCATGCTGGCCTTGAGCTCACTCTGTAGCCCAGGTTGGTCTCAAACTCGCAAGGCTCCTCTGGACTCAGCCTCCTGAATGCTGGGATTACAGGAGTGCACAACCACACCCAGCTCCGTAGCAACTCTTGCGTTAGAACATACAAACAAGTCTATTCACATATCAGAAAAGTCACAGTTATTAACTATCGACAGAAATTAAAATGGAAGCATAACTTTACAGTAAAAGCTTTAATTAGAAATCCAGAAGGGAGATAAGAAAGGATTCTAGTTTAGGGGCTGGAAGAGGCATATTCTGCTATAGGAACTCCTTCTGGTTGTTTTGTGTTACTGTCACTCTTGGAACATCTCAATTCTAAGCTACACATTTTGGGCAAGATATTTGTTACACATTGTATGGATTGGAGTGGAAACTATGGTATGTCTATTTTACAACCTAAATTTTAGAGGACGATTTCTTAAACTATTTTTCCCCCTTTGGAGAGAACAAAACATAGTAAATAAAACATTAGAAACCTTATTTCAAATTAGTTAATAGAATTTGATATCGTTTATAGTGGTCCACCATCCCGCCTTTATTTAAATCCTGTATCTCTTCCCAAATGGGGTAACAAACCTATGTCGTCATTTGCTTCCAGGATTTAGTGCTATATTCATCGTACAGGGAATTTTGATTCTGCATAACAGTTATTGTCCTCACACTTATGATGGGCACCTCTTAATCCTAGCTTAAGTATTGCACTGTTTTTATTATTTGTTTGTGGTTTTCATTGATTTTCCCAGCAGCGGCAAATGCTGGGATCCTGGTGAACTCTCCCTAGGTTACTATTTAAATTCGTAGTTTTATCTGTTCTGTTGCTTGCTGGTACAGGCACACATTGATTTTAAGCAAGTGCACAGCTTCTTATAATTCCTCTACTTTACCATACTCGATGCTTAGTGTAACAATATTGATTTCCTAACCAAACACTTTAACTTCACTATGTGAATATATTGAGCAATCGTCTTTGGAACATATGTTTCTATTATTTCCTTCAGATGGTGCACAATGGAAAATGAGTAGCAACACGAGGCTACCCCTAGTAATTCATTTATCCAATGCACCTGCTACCTAGTAGAAGCAAGCAGGAGCACTGCTTCTCCTGCCACACCTCAAGGTGGCTAACATCCAAGAAGCAGAACAGTAGTGTGTACTCCTAGAGCATCGCAGGTTGGCATACGGTGCCTTTTTAAGACTGCCTCCACCTTTTAGTTTCCGTGAGAGCCAAAGTTCACGTAGCGCTCACATAAATGATTTACTATATAGCCTGATTCCTGCTAGACCACTTCCTATGAGACTTTCATATAAGACTCTCAACAATAAAAATATGATACCAGAATAAAAACTAGCAAGAAGTAACAGTGTAAATCATCTTTGCTCAAAGATAGACTTAATGGGCTATTTCTTTTCATCATTTTAGCGTGGGGGTACATGCCTGTCATTCCAGAACATGGGAGACAGGAACGTCTTGTTGACTTTGAGGCCAGTCTTGGCTACAAAATGAGATCAAGGCCAGCCTGAATTGCATAGTAAGACACTGTCTCCAAAAGACAAAATATATATCTAGTATTCGTTTTTAAGTGGAAATCACTCATTAATTGTTTAAAGGTTATAAGAAAACATCTGAATTCCAACAGCACAATGTAAACATTTCACTTTTTTGACAAAGCAGTGTACAATAGAAAAAGTAGTTTCCAGGAATGGCTATATCTTAATAATATTTATTTAATATATATTAATATATATTTTAAGTATATAATTTAAAAATTATCTTTATCTTCAATTACATAATGGAGTCAGCTCTGCACATAAATGGATCTTTCATCTGTGGACTCCACAAATCATAGGATAAAAATATTACATATTTGACTGAGCATGTACATAATTTCCTTTCTTATTGTCCTGTAAATAATACATTATATTAGTTACATATGGTTACATTGGACTAGGTACTACTGCTAATGTGAAGATGGTTTAAAATATAGAGAAGACTATGATAGGTTACATGCAAATACTATGCATTTTATTTAAAGCACTTTAACATCATCATAGTACAGTATTTCGAAGTTCCTGACACTAAATTTCCCAAGGAAAACAAGGAACAACTGTATTTTGAAAATTTGGTGCTTTAGAATTCACTCTGGCTGCTGGTTCGCCAAATCTATGTTGTATAAATCTCATGTAACCCATGTTTCCTAAATTTTTGAACATTTTAAGGTTATACAATTTATAAACAGCTAAATAAGATTTTAATACACATCACTTGCAAACCTCCATATAATAAAGATTTGTACACAACATGTAAAAAGCTTCAGTCTCTCCAAATCTCTGGTCAATGGTTAGGTTCAATGTCAACTTTATGGAGACCTTTGATTCAGTTCTTATCCAATTCTGTTTGTGGCCAGGAACATGGAAAGAATTAAATTTGTGAGGACCAGGGATGTAACTCAGTGGCACAAGTGCCTGCCTGGAAAGCCTAAGGTCATGAGTTCAATTCCTGGTACAAAAGAAAGAAAGAAAGAAAGAAAGAAAGAAAGAAAGAAAGAAAGAAAGAAAGAAAGAAAGAAAGAAAGAAAGAAAGAAAGAAAGAAAGGAGAAAAGGGAGAAAGGAAGAAAGGAAGAAAGAAAGAAAGAAAGAAAGAAAGAAAGAAAGAAAGAAAGAAAGAAAAGAAAGAATTATGTTTCTTAACTGAGGTAGCAAAATATGGAAATTCAGGGTGCATGCATGAAGGCTGAATTGTACACTGCCAAAAATGGTGTGGCAAAGCCCTATGGTTGATATTGTAGAATGTGATTGCATTGAATAGTGCCTTTAAAGATGAAATTGCATGAAAATGAAGCCTTTAGGCTGACCTTAATCGAGGCTCACTCATGTCCTTGCAAGAAAATATCAGAATAGACAGAGACACAACAGTATCCTGAGCTCACAGGGAGACGTCCCTGTGTAGACAACGGAGGTCTGCAAGCTAGCAGTTGGCAATAAAGTCAATTGAGTTGAGAAGACATTGCTCCTCAGATCTCTGTTATCCACTCAAGAGCCCAAGCCCCAAACTGTCCTCGATATCTCACCCTTTGTTTCAGCTTCAGTTTGAAAGTTCTTTCACCCTCAAGGATGTTTTGCCTGGTTTTTATTTTAATGAAGTAAAATTGTAGAACATTCCAGATGAAGAGTAAGCTAGAGGTAGTTTCTCATGTGAGGCAAGGAAAGCATTAGGTCTATTTAATGTATTTTCTACAAGAAGAGAATGGAGTGACTTAGCATTTTGACAGTCAACATTTAGATGAATTCATTACTGAAAATACTATGTACTTTGTAAGAGCAAAGATGAGGCTCTCCATTTTGTTAACATAATTTTATTAAAGATCAAGAATTTTCAAAGTTATTATTCTTAGGCTCTAGCAATACTCTTTTTATAGACTATCACATTAACTGGAAGGAAGGAAGGAAGGAAGGAAGGAAGGAAGGAAGGAAGGAAGGAAGGAAGGAAGGGAGGGAGGGAGGGAGAGAGGGAGGATGAGAGGGAAGAAATGAGCGAGGGCAAGAGAAGGTGAGTCTTTGAAATTGAACTGCCTCAGTTCTACTCCTGGATGTTCATTTAAACTCTATCGGCATGATTTTTGGGATTTACACACACATTTTTGCATGGCTATGTACATATCTATGGTTCTTTTCACACTATCTAAAATCTGTCCATCTTACTAAGTTACATAATATATTGAGAAATCCTTTCTTGTTCTAAAGCTAAGCACCTACATTGCTTTGAACACTTCTGAAAGATGAATCTGAACAGGATAAGAGCCCAGGGGCTGGGGAGAAAGCTCACCTTCGTGATAAGTGCAAGGATCCAGGTTTGATACTCAATATCGCATGGTGTGCTAGGCCCAGAACCTCGTGTGTACCATGCCAACCACCCAAGTTGGGTGTGGTGGAGTGCACCTGTAATCCCAGGGCGGGGGAGGCTGTGACAGGAGGATCACTAGCAGTCCGAGCTCTGCAGCGAGACCTTGTAAAAGAAAAAGAAAAAAAAAAAAGTATTAGAATGCAAATACAGCATAGTGCCTCACTGCCTCCAGGCTCTGAAGCTTGGAGTTCTCAAGCAGAATTATAGCTCTTTGTTAATCTCTTTGGCCACCTTCTGTTCCATCTGCCAACTGTTCATTTGTCAGAATGGCTTGCTTCTGAGTCTTTCCCCCTGCAATAGTGTCAATTCACTACAAATTGAATGAACCTCTTTTCCCTGGTTCCTTTGTCTGTTACCCCAGACTGTTTCCTAAGCAAGACTGTTACATAGGAAGTGTCCATCCGAAGTGTCAGACTTGGCTGAAATCTCCTCGTTGTGAAGGGAAATTAGCCACTGTGAAGAAAACCTTTCATGGACTCAAGAACATTCTAGATGAGAACGGTCATTGAGGAAGCTAAGAAGAAAGGAGAAAGCAAAATAGCATTGCTGAAAAGGCACCCTCATTGGTTACATGGCTCAAGACTGAGAACCTGGAATGAAACTATTCATAGCTAAACAAAATCACAGTTTTAGACACAACTCAGTGCACCGCAACAATGATGGTGACATTGAATGATCACATGACATTTTTAAATAAATGCACAATTAAATAATCTCTTGTTGTGAAAACAAAATGATTGAATATCAAATCTTGCTTTTTTTTCCCCTTGACTTCCATCAATACATTTAAAAGAATTTTAATATCTTTTTAACTAACCTAGGAAAAAAAATAAATTTCTTAACACATCCAAACTACAGAGCACTAACAATGAACCCTGGTGTATAAATTATGGGCTTAAAGCACCCTAGGTTTGCATGACTGCTGTAAAGGTAGTTGGTCTGATCAATTAAACCCCAAAGGAAGAGCATTCAATCTATTTCAACCAAATAAAACAGAGCAGGCCAGAAAGTTTATCCAATAAACTCTATTCCTAGTGCTATCATCCGAACTCTCTGTCACCATAAATCAATCTGAAGATAATGTACAAAGGAGAAACATGCTTTGAAAGGTACAGAGGCACACACAGATGTGCTGGAGAGGGACGGACTGGGTGTGCACCCTTCTCAAGCTGATGGGCCAACGTAGGACGGGAAACGACTTCAGAGCACCAGCCTTGCACAACTCTACGCCTTTAAAAATAACCTGAAGAGTTACGTTGGGGAAATGGGATTCGTAAGAAACAAAGCATCTCCTAAGCCGAAAACCTCTTCACAAAGGTGGAAGAGAAAGAACAGCGTTACTACTCAAAGCTTAGTCAACCACTAAGAATGAGAACGAAAGCGGTGCACATAACCATCAGTCCACTGAGATTGCAAAAACAGAAGAAAAGAAAAATCCACCTTTTATGTCGCCAAGGAAATGTACCTCATTATGTACACATTTCAAGATGAACATTGGTGCTCAAACGAGAGGTATTGATAGCTCCGTTGGCACATAGTGTTCATCCTAGTTTTACCTGGTAACTGGGCTTCATTCACCAGAAAAACAAATATTTCAACAGTTCGTGAAAGGTAGGGTAATGAGGCACCCCCTGAAATCAGGCTGCAGTCCTTTCAGGGTGACTAGGAAAGACCTAGCTCTCTTGATGTCTACATTTCAAAGAGATGGCTCCTAGGTACCTGAGACTTTTCTAGGACAAAAAGGCCTAGTTTTCAAAAAGATTTGTATACTTTGCAAAGAGCTGTTGCGGATTATGGATTTTTCTAAAGTGAATGCTCTAAGAGAAAGGGAAGGGATGGAATATTTTTCTTTGTATGTGATGTGGGGAATTAAGCCTTTTATTCTTAGTTTGTATTTATCCTTACAGTCATTGCCATTACCTTGATAGGAAATTACAATACATGAAATAAAATGAATTCACAGGCAAACTGACAGCACTGAAATGTTTCTTTTTTTTTTTTTTAATTTTTTTTTTTCTTGTTTCAGAACCTTTGTTTGCTTATTCACTCATTTTTGTAGCCGGCTCAGCCCGCCCCAAGAGCAGGGCTGGCGCAGCATGTGGTGCCGGGGATTGAACTGTGGTCCCTGAAGCTGCCCAAGCTTTCCCAAGCAGGGACTTTAGACCACTGAGCCATCCCTCCAGGCCCTAGCACTGAAATGTTTCAACAAATAAATTTGTCAGTGACTGTCTTCTCCCTTCGCAGTTTGCAAATGATTTATGTGGTAGCTGGAAAATATACATGTCTTATGGCATACTTGTGTCATCCACTGAAAGGATAACTTTCAATGCAGTTAAGAAACACTGTAATTTAGGCTAATAATGATGATAAAAATCTAATATTTAATTAATAACAAGTGTATGACAAACCTCCATGTTTACTGCTGAATATATACAGTATACAGAAAAATATCAATTTTGAAAGTTTATAATAGGTTTGCAAATTTATCTAGTACTTAAAGAAGGCAAAGTGTTTACTAGGATCCAAAGGGAGAATTTTCTAGAACTTTTATAATGCCTTGGATTTAATATATGAATAAAAATTGGTATGATGTCTTAATGACTCAGTAGCTTTCTATTAGTATCTCTTGACTACCCTACAAGCATAGCCTATGAAAGTGCATTAATGATACATCTAATGAAATTATCATGTGTGTCTAGACACATGTGTGTCTGACTTATTTCTCTTATGAGTATAGCTTTCAGTTACCCACACAGGTTCTGAGTTCTTAGCATTTTAAATATACAACAGCAGGGCTGGCCAAATAGCTCAACAGATTAAAGAACCTGCAAGAAGGCGCAGGGGCCAGGAGTTTGATCCCAGGGTCCTACTGTGCCAGCCCTGCCCTTGGGGCATGCTGAGACAGTGAAGGAGACTGGCCACGGTGGCAAGCACTGGTAATCCCAGCTCTTGGGGGGCTGTAAACAGGCGAATCTCTACGAGTCTGATCTAGTATTTATATACTGAACACCATGTAGACCCTTCCCTAAAATATTAAAACAAAAGAACAACAACAACACCACACACACACACATACACATACACATACACACACTAGCTAACAGCATACAGTTTTTAAATTTTTGTTTTTTATCTCCAAAATTTCATTCATTTGTGGGTCATTGTTTAATATTTTCCTTTTCTCAGAGGCATTGATTGTACATTCTTACCTTCGCTTGTCCACCTGTCTAGAGCTTTTTAAATTGATAAGTATGCTATCAATTTTATGCAAAACAAAACTGCTATTTTCCTTTTCTCTGTGTTATCTGAAGAACTGATGTGGAAACTGACCAGCCTGGGAAAGAGCAAGTGTTCAGTAAGACTGTTTGCCCCTAGTTTGCCTCTGAGTAAAGAATATGGCAACCCTAGGTCTCCAACTGAGACTCTAGAAATCTTACCTGTGAAAAGACACGGTAGATCTAACTCACGGTTTCACAAGTACACACCCAGTTCCCCCATTTCTCTTCCCCATATCTTACAGATTTGCTAAGTATATTGACAAGTTGGTCTGAAGTTTTCTTGAGAAAACTCTGAACTTCTTAAGCCTCACAGCCTACAGGGAGTCTGATTCTGCCTTCCTGAAGTGTTTGTTATATTTCTTCAGTGTCTCACTCCTGGTAGCTTCAGGGTTTTGTGGCTATCAGGACATCATGAGTGCCGAAAGGGACAAGCTATCAGTGTGCTGGAAATAGTGTGCTTTCTTACTCTCCCTTTTCTCTCGCTGAGCAGCAGAGGAGGGAGGAGAATTCACTTTGGTTTTTAGAAATTTTCTGTATAGTGCTCCCCATTCCCACAGGAAACTTCAGTTTATTATGTATCCTCTGTGGAGAGACTATAGTGTGTATCTGAGTGTTTTATTTGAAATGGGTCACACACCAGCTACCAGCAGCTATGAAAATGCAGCTGATTTTTTTTTCCCTAGGTGGAAGCTCTCTGTCTGAGCAGATTCATTCTAGATTCTGTGTCTAAGATTGGTAATTACCTAGGAAGATCACGCACTGAAATAATTCACCTGAGTTCCAGTGCTTTCTTATACTTACTGTGAGTCAACTTAAACATTTTAGCTTTTGGCTTTGCAGATTTAAGGTTTTTATTTTTAAAGGATGTACAAAATAGTACTAAAACAGAAAAATTACAAATGATATAGAATTTCACTAAACACAGTGTTCGTTGTAATGCATAATGCTATCTTTAAATCAGGTTTTCAAATTGTAAGTTATATGCATAAAAAAGTAGAAGATCAAAAAAAAAAAAAAAAAAAAGAAAGAAAAAAAGACGTATATAAGAAATTGAAAGGAAAAAGGGCCAGGAATTGAAAAAATCAGACAAAAGAAATTAAGCATTAAGTCCACCTTTCCTTAGACCAGCAGAAATTCACAGTTCACTTGACATTTTAATTTTTTTATTCTTTTATTTTTTATGATTTAATACTTTTATTATTTAAATTTATCAACGGTTATATTGCATATTTTCATCACCAGATCAGTTTAGATTAATACATATAGTTATATAAGATTGATCAAACAATTAAACATTAACACTTTCAATAAACATTACTTTTTTTCAATCTTTTCCCCTTTCTTTTTTTAAAAGTTGACACATTGCCTATTGCCCTCACAATAGTTCTACAGAGCACAGTGTGTGGGCATGACCCACCTCCCTATTGATGTTGCTAAAAAGAAAAAAAAAAAGAAAGAAAAGAAAAGAAAATTCTTCTCTTTGGACTAAGAGGAAGCAGATGCATACACAGTCAAATGTTCTGCAGTTGCAGTGGGCTTGTAATGTTAGAAGCTATTGGTCTAAGCCTCCTAAAGCTCATCTCACCAATCTAGCTCTGCGTTTCATGCATTGTAATTAAGCTTCCCCCCCCTTGGTGATCAAGGGCAAGTCAAAGCAAGACCTGTATAACAAAACATTCATTTTTTTGTATCTTCCAAGATCAAATCCACTCAGGATTAAGTTTGGGACCATATACAGTACTTTGTAGAACTGTTGTTAGTGTCAGCCTCCGAGATGAGTCACAGGCATTGCTTGGCCAGTTTGCTTTCTGTGAAAGACTGAGAGAATGTTTTTCTCTGGGTGACTCTCCTTAGACGCACTACAGTTCATTTATCCCTTTCCTCTGAGGTCCCATAATCTCCTTGACCAGAAAATTTGGGACACCTCTGAGTTATAGGATATTACAGCACAGGTTCTCTTATATCCTGAGTCCTTATTGACCTTGCAGGGCTAGAACCAAAATATTGACTATGCTCATAGCCCTTCTTTTTCTCGAATTTTTGGTCTGTTAACTTACATTCTTAACCCTCCAGCAGAAAAGTTTTGTGATACTATTACTGTATAACATAGATACTTGAGCTTATCATCACTGGCTTTCTGAGTACCAAATATCTTTGACTTAGCTTGGAATTGATATTTTCTGTCCATCGTTGGTATTCTAATAACGTTCCATACAATGTGATATAAGCAGTTACACAATTTTTACACAGATATTTGGAAATTCAAAGAAATACAAAATTGTAAGCCGGGCGTGGTGGCGCACGCCTGTAATCCCAGCACTTGGGAGGCTGAGGCAGGAGGATCAGTGCGAGTTCGAGACCAGCCTCGGCTACAAAAGTGAGCTCAAGGCTAGCCTGAACTGTACAGCGAGACCCTGTCTCAAAAAGACAAAAAAAAGAAATACAAAATTGTAGCCTGTCAAGACTATGCTATTTGTCCCAGTCTCTTATTTTCGAGTACTACTCTTGAGAGAGAGAGAGAATGACAGTAACTGAGTTTACACCGGGAGCAGTACACATGACATTTTAATTTTTGACACATAAATCACTGTTCTTAGTTATTTGGAAAGGAAGGACTTTCCACTCTTTGAATTTCTATTTCAGATTTCATCAGATACTCTTGGAGATACAGCATAAAGGTTTAGGTAAAGGTTATCCTTTTCTAGATAGCAATCACTGGACTACACAGGATATAGTTTGAGTACCCCCAGTAGTTTGTGTATGGGAACCTTTCATAACTGTTTGCTCCTTTAGTTTCTCATTCAGTCCTGGGGATAGATCTTGCACGGGTAGAAATCTCTGCAAACCTATATCCAGTGGTTGACCACATTGACATTCCTTTATGTTTGCTTATTATTTCGGAGGATCTAATTCTTAGAAGTTCACAAGTCTATTATTTTACCTTCTTTTCATCATAGGACCATAAATTTACCTAATTAATAAACAGAGTTAGAGCTCTCTTTGTTTTTCTTCCCTGCATCGCATATAGTATTACATGGATTTATAATTATTGAAGAAAACATTATAAAAAGAACTACTATTCCAAAACACACCTCTCTGATGCCAAAAACCAATGGTAAAACAATACAATTCATCTTCGAGTTTGAAAATAGTCTCAGCTTGAAAAGAGGAATGGGAATGTAACAGGAACAAAAACAACACACATATCAGAATATTTTCCATTGCAGACTAAAAATTAAAAGGAGCTTTCACTACAGTGATGTGAAACGTCTCAACAAATCTACACAGCCCTCTTGTCTCCTTTTAGTCTTTACCCAAGAAAGCAAAACTTCTGCGCTTTATTTATTTTGTCCTAATTTACTAAGGTAATTTTGACACTTCAGATGTCAGAGCCACGATATTCCCTTATTCTAAGAAAGAATTTATGCCTCCGTAATTTCTCCACATTACATAACTAATAAATTATGGTTAAAGTTTTACTAGAGACACAAAGGTAGCAATTTTCAGGGAAGCAGCAAGACAAATATAAACGGGAGATGCATGGATAGAGTTTCCTTCAGGCATTGCCATACAGTTGTGCACTAAGGGCTCCACTGATCTGGCTGATAAATTTGTCTAAAATTGAATTCCGTATCTTATTGTTTTATTATATCCTACTGTCGTACAAAAGAAAACACGTGATTCTTTGACTTGACAATATTTTGATGAAGTGGGCTTATCATGTCCTAAATTCAAGGATGATAGATTTGTATACTGATGCACATATTAAAAAATACAAAATTCCTCTCTCCGATAGAAAAGCCCTTTTTCCCTGTTCCCATAATTTACTGTCTCTTCATCAAAACCATCTTTTCTTTCAGAACCGGGGATTAAACTCAGGACCTTGCACTTGCCAGGCAGGCACTTGTGCCACTGAGCGATACCCCTGACCCCCTCATCATTTTAAATCTCGTACGTAGAACACCTGTATGCACGGGCATATCAGAACCTGTAATATATAAGATAATTTTTTTGACAAAATGCATTGAAGCTAGCTGCTTTCAGGTTTGGCTAGTGTCTTCGTTACTTTTCACTCGTTGCTGGAACAAACATCCAACACTCAAAATGAAGGAAGGAAAGGTTTATTTAGCTCACAGTTACTGGAGGTTTCAGTCCATATTCGGCTGGATCCAAGACTGAGTGGCACATGGCAGAGAGCAGCCGTTCATGGTGGTGGAATAGCAACAAAATGGAGACAGAAGCAACCAGCCAAAGGAGCAGAGAGCAACAGCTCTAGTCTGTCTCTCTGTCTCTCTTTATATTCCTGTCAGGCTCTCTGCCTTAGGATATTCACCCTAGACCACATCCATAGTCTCAGCCATACTCAGACGGATAATCCCATCAGTACTAAAAAACTCCCAGGGATCATGAATCAAGTCTCAATCTATGGAAGCCATGCCCCATGACTGAATGAGGCTTTGGGGGGACAACTAGACATAAACCATAATAGCTAGAATCCTTCAGCTAAGGAATTCTGACATGACTGTTGGACAACAGGACCAACCCTGTCATTCTTAATCTCATGCTAAACGTAGCACCAGAATAACGACTTACTTGTGTATTTTTAAAAGGGTATCATCTTTCTTTACTCAGGGAGCTTAAGATAAGGAAAAGCAGTTCTCCTTTGAAAAAAAAATGAAGCCAGTATTATTAACTTTAATGTTAAAATTCTATCTATAATTTCTGTTGATTTCAAAGGCTTTATCATGTATGTGTTACTACAAGAAACATTTTGTGTCCAGGAAATATTACAGAAAAATACTACAGAGGATGTTTTGTATTTTGAGACAATAAACTTCTTATGTCTCACAAATACTTAGGGAGATACGTTCAAATCACCCTGGTACAGTAATAAGAGTTCAATGTTCTCTTCCCTTTTTTGTTTTTAGAGGTTTAATGCATGATAAACTGTTTCTACTCTTATCTTATATACTCTAAGTTTCACTTTTGATTGAGCTCTAGCTCTATATTTCTTTTTAACGTTAAATTTTCCCAAATTTCTAAGATTGCCTTCACTCGATATTGCTCATATTAGGTAAATCATGTGTCATGTTTAGTTGCTATCCTTTTGGCTTTTCAATATCACAATAATAATGAAAATATTTAAAACAACAGCCAGGGTGTCTGTCATTCTGGAATAATCTTCCCAAAGCAAAATTGGTCACAGTGGCTTCATCTCTGAACTCAACTTTATCTGCTTACATTCATTCATAGACTTAGCATTATCACTCTGCTTCCTCACCGCTCCCCCATCCATCTGTGGCAAACTTGTCTGAACTTTCGGACAGAAGTAGTTTGTTTTCTGTCAACGGGTCTTTAAACCTGAATCACCCCTCCTATTCCAGCAGCCATATAACTGTCAAACACATTTCTGAATTTGAGTTCGGACCAAGGAAAGACCATTTCTCTCCCTTGTGCTCTTCTCTTCCGGTTCAAGGCAAAACTGTGTCCTCCTCTTTGTTTTCTAAATGCTTCTTTCAGTGTTGTTCTCTCCTCAGCTTACGCTCCAAGCCACCCTGAAATTTCAGTACTTCCACCTTGTGCTCCAACCCATCTCACTAAAGGACACAGACTTCATTGTTCTGCTACTCGGAACGTGTTGTACACCACCTCTGTCTCTGTCTACCATACTCCCAGGGCCTTATTCCTCCCAAACCTTCCAGATTCTCTTTCAATTTTCTTTTCTGTGTAGTTTCCCTGGTTGAGGTCCCAAGCTTCCACAGATCTACATCACCTTTGTGATATATTCACGTCTGGCTCAGTAGATTTATATTTCTAGATTAATTCCTTTATTATATTTCTGATATTAATTCTTTTATTTTCTAGATCTAACTTGAAATACACTAAATATTAAACTATCAAGGCAATTGAAATATTAACATATCTATTTTAATGTTTCATAGGTTCAAAATTATTATTTAGTAATTATGAGGCATTCAGAAAAACCAGAAAGAAATAAAGCCATATGCTATTCTATTTTAAAGAGATTGATATATACAATATAATTATTCTGTAAAAGAGTATCATATACCTAAATTTTTTGCAATTTTTTTTATTTTAAAGACTAAAAATAGCAGAAACAAAGATAGAAAAACAGTTACAAGTAATAGCACATGTAGTACAGAATTTCAAAACCAGAAAAAATTAACAATGGTTATATTACATATTTTTATCATCAGATCAATTTAGATTAGTAGATATAGGTATATAGGATTGATCAAAACAATTAAACATTAACACTTTCTATAAACATTGATTTTTTTTAACAGTTGACACGCTGCATATTGTCCTCACAATAGTTGTACAAAGCACACGGTGTGAGCATGATACTCCTTCCTATTGATATTGGTAAGAAAAGAAAAAAAAATTCTTCTCTTTGAACTAAAAGGAAGCAGAGGCATACACAGTCCAATGTTCCACAATTGCAGTCGGCCACCAGTGAAACTGGCAATGTTGGAGGCTATTGATCCAAGCCTCCTACAGCTCAGGAAACATATCAGTAGCAAAACCATGCACTTATGTACACAAGATGAATAAGATATTGGTCCTAAGAACCTCCAAAAGGTTCAGCACACTGATCATAGCACCAACACTAAAACTATGCTTGGAATGCATGTCATTCTCGTCTTTTTGATGTGAATTGCTCCCAATGTAAACTCAGTTACTGTTATACTCTCTCTCTCAAGTAAATGGTTGGCTAACAAAAAAAAATAATAAAGAAAATAAAAAAATAAAATTTGTATGCAAATTTGTTTTGGTTTGTTTTAGTCAGATGCATTCTGAGTTTGCACAATTAAGAGAGTTTTTATTTTCTTTTTTAAGAAAGTACCAAGTACTACTAAAAGAAAAATTACAAATGATGTAGAGTTTCGCTAAACAAAATATGAATTTCACAGTATTCTTCGTACTACATAGTATTGTCTGCTGGTCTATGGAAAGGAATAGTTAATTCTGAATTTGTTGTGTCTTCATTTTTCAAGTTGTTTTTCCTTTCTTCTTATTTTCTTACATATATATTTTTTCTAATTCCAATTTTGCATGCATATTATTTTACAAGCAACAAATTTAAAAGGTTTTTTAAAATTCTATTCATTTCAACAAGAAAGAATTAGCAATGAGAAAGTTCCAAAACCTAGTAGTAGGACAGCCACAATAATCAATACAATATATATTGCTGTCCTCATAGCAGTTGTTCAGAGTATAAGATGCAGACGTAAGTTTTTTAAAGACTATCGGTACAAATATTTCTTCACATTGAACTAAGAGAAAGTAATTGTATATACAGTCCAACATTCCATAATCATAGTGAGTTATCAGAAGAACTAGCAATGTTAGAAGCTGTTGACTTGAGTCTTTTAGAATTTAACATACTAATTTGGCTTTGCATTCTATGCCTCATGTTTAAACATTTCTGCTGGGTGGTCAAGAGAACCTATACGGTAACATTCTCTAACTCAGTGGTATCCCGAATTTTCTATTCAAGGAGATTATGGAGTACAGAGGAAAAGGACCAATGGTATAGTGTACCTAAGGAGAGTCACCTAAAGAGAACATTCTCTCAGTCTTTCACAGAGAGCAAACTGGGCAAGCAATGGCCGTGACTATCCAGACAGCTGTCACTGACAAAAGTTCTACTAAAAGCCGGGTGTGATGGCGCAAGTCTGTAGTCCCAGCAATCAGGAGGCTGAGGCAGGAGGATCGGTATGAGTTCGAGACCAGCCTGGGCTACAAAGTGAGCTCAAGGCCAGCCTGAAATGCATAGAGAGACCCTGTCTCAAAAAGACAAAAAAAAAAAATAGTTCTACTAAAAGCTGTACATGGTATCAAAGTAAATGCTGAGGGGATTTGACTGACTTTGTCAGATACAAAAGTTACATATTTTGTTATATAGGTCTTGCTTTAACTTGCCTTAATTTAAGGGTTTTTATCCACTCCCCCCCCCCGCCAGCTGATTTTGTCATATGTCTAGTGTAGATTTTATTGAAAGGACCTTAAAGTAAATAGTATTATACAAGAACAGGTATCCTGCTGCAGTGCTGGTTTTGATTATTTGAAAGAGAAGTTTTCTGGCAACCCATGTAATAGTTTACAAGTTGACCTGCAGAAAGTATTTTTATCATTTCATTTTTACATAGTGAAGAGGAACTAATACAAATTATTACAATTTTAACCCCCTTTTTGGATAATTGATGATAAAAGGTAGTATATTGTACTAATTTGAATTTGCTCGCTTTAAATCCTATATTATTAGTTAATTTGTTCCACAGATATTCACAAATTACTATTCTCGTGTCACTGTAGGAACTTAAGTTTAAAAGAATGAAAGAGGTCAAAATGGCCTTGGTTTCCGTTTCCTAAGAATTTTTAATTTAATATTGCAAAAATATTAAAAATAAAATCATCTTATAGTTACATTAATAATAAGTGCTGCACCATATTAAGAAAGGTTAGAGTAAAACTGGCTTACAAATTTCCATATCACTTTATTACTTTATTTTTCCTGAGGTTATTCTTTATTCTTCTTAATTGCTTGCTTAAATTTATACTTTTGTAAACCAGATTTTTTATATCTTTTGACTACTTCTCAATTGGGGTATTTATCATTTTCTAATTAAATACATTAATGGAAATATAAAGCAAAAATAAATTGAGTGGAATGTGGAAATCATAAATATTGAATTCCTGCGTTGTCATTTTCTTTCAGTTTCAAGCTTATGTGTACATTTTTAAAGTATTCAAGATGATGCCAGGAGATAGTTCAGCGGTTTAAGCGAGTATTGGACAAACACAAAGTCTTGAGTTTCCGCACCAACACACACACAGAAGAAAAAGATAATAACATACCTTTAGATCTTCTTCTTCCTTCTTCTTCTTTCTTCTTCTTCTTCTTCTTCTTCTTCTTCTTCTTCTTCTTCTTCTTCTTCTTCTTCTTCTTCTTCTTCTTCTTCTTCTTCTTCTTCTTCTTCTTCTTCTTCTTCTTCTTCAATTACCCAGCCATATTTTCCAGGACTCTTGCATTCCGTTTCTCCCAAATAGTATTTCATAACAAGCTAGATCCTGGAATGAAGAGAATGTAAGCCAAGGAAAAGAAGCTGCTATAAGAGAGAAATAGTTCATCTCGGCTTTCCTTGGCCTGATTGATTCAATCAGGGAATCCAATTCTTGCTTCAAAGATTCAAGAGACATTTATAAGACCATAATAAAAATTTGTCTGCTAAGGTTTCTGGCCCCAAGAAATTTACTGATAATTTTATTTCTTAACATTTGTTATTTATTCGAGAAATTTTATTCTCATGGTCATCAGTGAAGTATCTTTCAGCATTTTTTATTGTGAAAAGAGAAAGAACAATAGAAATGATGCAAAATTTCAAAATGAGATGATAGGAAATTTAAAATGGTTACTATATTGCCTATTGCTATCCTCATGGAAGTTTTTCAGGTTACCAGACACATACGTATAACATTGATCAAAAACATAAGCACTAACTTTTCCATTCAATTAAATAAAGAAGTCAGCAGTCCGATTATCTTAGCTAGCTTGTGTGTTTATAGACATAACCTTTTCCCTTTCTTTCCTTTTGTCTTCCATCTCAGTTGCTCTTTCTTTTTTTTTGGGAGGGGGTGTAATTCAGTCTGCCTTAAGGGAGGGTGTGATGCAGCTTGTGGAACTGGGGATTGAACCATGGTCCCCTGTGCCTGACTGTGTTTGCCGACTGGTGCTTTAAATAGCTAAACTAACCAGCAAGCTCCCTGTTCTTTCCTTTTGAGCAGTTTATTTCCTTTTCACTCTATCTTTTATATGTTTTTTATCTTTCAGGGGTTTTTATTGTGAAAAGAGAAAGAATAATAGAAATGATGCAAATTCTCAAAACGAGATGATAGGAAATTTTAAATGGTTACTGTTTGAACCTCAAACAGTGGGTCACTGAACCACAGAAGCTCCAATGGTATTTCTGAACTATTAGATTGATTATGAGTCCCAATGAAAAACATCATAAAGAGATGACCTTAATTTTTACCTCTGTCTGCAGATTGGTAACATGTGATCTTACTAAAGGATTTTATTGGGCCAGGGAGATAGCTCCGTGGCACAAGTCCCTGCCCGGCAAGTGCAAGGTCGTGAGTTTGAACCCTGGTCCCACAAAAAAAAAAAAAAAAAAAAAAAAGAGGATTTTATGTGTAATATTTCTGGTAATCTAATTTTTATCTAAAAATTAAGTAATTTATACAGCTATGGCAAGTTTTGGAAATTATAAACATAGGATCATGCCTCCTGGCACACGTTAAGAAATAGTTCAAAAAATAACTCTCGTCTTGATGTCTCTTCGTTATTTAATCCTCGTGTTCTTGATTTCCAGTTAGGTGTGTATAATGTGCCTAAGGAGAGTCACCTAGAGAAAAAAAAAAACATTCTCTCAGGCTTTCAGAGAGCAAGTTGCTCAAGCAATGGCCATGACTCATCCAGATGGCTGACAAGGACAAAAGATCTACGAAATGCTGTATATGGCTTCAGGGTAAATCCTGAGGATATTTGACTCACTCTGTCAGATACAAAAGTTACATTTTTTGTTATATAGGTTTTGCTTCAACTTGGTCCCAACCATCCAGAAGAAAACTTTAAACATGAGCTATGAAAAGTAATGCCCTTTTAATATGCTGAGCTGTAAATAAGGCTCAAGTCAATAGTTTCCGACATTGACAGTTCTGCTGATAACCAACTACTATCATGGACTATTGGACTGTGTATACCAGTACTTTTTCTTAGTGCAATGAGAAGAAATATTTGTACTAATAGTGTTTAGAAATGTTATATCTGCATCGTATGCTCTGAACAATAACTATGAAGATAACAATATGCATTATATTAATTATTGTGGCTGTCCAACTAACATCTTTTGGAACTGTTTTATTATTATTATTTATTTCTTACTAAAATTAATAAAATTTAAAAAATGAATAAATAAATAAACAGCTCCCATTATACCACAATTTTGACACTTTTTATTTTGACCACCTCAGCCTGCTTGTACAGTATGTGGTACCAGGGATCAAACCGAGGTCCCTGTGGTTGCCTAAGCAGGTGCTTTAGACCACTGAGCCATCTTAGCTGCCCTGACAGTTCTGTAAATGTGTATTACAAGCAGAACTTGGAGCTCCACCTAATATTATTTACTCAGAACACATATTTTCACACAATGTTCAAATTTTCAGGAACCTCCAAAGGACCAGACTGCTTCACATCTAAAATGTTCCTAAACTCAACTGATCTAGGCAACATAAGTCCATCTTATGGCAAAAATAAAGTTGTCGTGTGATGCCGGCCCTGCCCCCAGTGTGTGCTGAGGCTGCAGTTGAGACTGCGAGTGGTGGCTGTGTCTGTAACCCCAGCACTTGTGAGGCTGAAAATAGGAGAATCACTGTGAGTCCCATCTCTGTAGTAAGACCCTGTAATTCCTGTAGGCTCTGTCCTTAATACATTAAAAGAAAAGAAAAAAAAAGAAAGGAAGAAAAAAAAGAAAGAGAGAGAGAGAAAGAAAGAAAGAAAGAAGAGAGAGAAAGAAGAAACAAAGAAAGAAAGAGAGAGAGAGAGAAAGAAAGAAAAAAGGAAAAAGAAACAAAGCTTTTTTTTTTTTTGCTTTTTTTTTTTTTTTTTTTTTTTTTTTTTGCTTTTTGAGACAGGGTCTCTCTATGCAGTTGAGGCTGGCCTTGAGCTCACTTTTGTAGCCCAGGCTGGTCTCGAACTCGCACCGATCCTCCTGCCTCAGCCTCCCAACTGCTGGGATTACAGGCATGTGCCGCCATGCCTGGCGAAACAAAGCTATTGAAGCTGTCCGGCAAGGCAGAGGCCATTTCTTTATACAAATGCTTTTCTTGACAGTTTAAACTTCTGTGCGAATTTGCATGGTAATTCTTGTCACTAGTAATTCAAGATTTGCTGAACTTTATGTGCTTAGATATGGAAAGCTTACTGTTTTTTGTTAAAAATTCTTTTATAATCTAATGTTTGCTTCTTAGCTAGCACAGTCGTCTTTTAAAATGCACTCATTTAAAGTGAATATTGCACTGCATTAAGAATCTCATCTTCAGTTTCAATAACACCTATGGATGTAATGGATCTTGCAAATTTTCCAATGGTGTTTGGAGTCGAAACAGCCACCACAACACTATGAGCTCATGTTGTTGAGATTTTGAAATGATCAGCTCTGGTACCATTCTCCTTTTACTTCAAGAAGGTTCTGAATAAACATTAAAGGGCATTCACCTACCCACCCATCCCTGACCTGTATCGTAAAGCACTAACTGAAAATAATGTGAATTCTACATTGATTGCTTCTGTCCTGTTTCCTATTTCATAGATTATCCTTGCCTTGTAGACAAGGCTTCATTCTTCCTGGAATGGAAGCTGTGCATTGTGACTAGTATCATGCTGCATTTTACTTCTCTGTGCTCACATCTACGTTGAGGTTACACACACAGATGCTAGAAACATGTGGCCCAGAAACGTTCAGACCCAATGCTTATCAGCTTCAGCTGTGAATGTCAGACACAGCTCATCAAATAAGAAACCCTTTAACTGGGTCATGAGTCACTTCTAAAATAAGTCACTTTTTAGAGAAAGAGAAACATGTAAAGATGGGCAGATAAAAATGAGGATGGTGTATTGAGGGAAATATAATCAGTCAGAACAATAGGAGTGTGAATTGCATAACTGTCAGACACTAGCTAGAACCAAAGAAGAATAACAACCGTTAGCCATATTGGAGAGTGTCTTGTGTATAAAATGATATGAAATTCATGTGTTACGTAATACAGTGCTATGCATAGCATTCAAGGAGGGAAGTTGCGAATTTTTTGTGTGTGTTAGCAAGATGACTGTGTGATGGTATGAAAGGTGTTGATTGGAGGGAGAACAGAGCTATAATCCTAATTTTTTTTCCTTTGCTTTAAGCTGGGGATCGAAAGCAGGACCTTGCACTTGTCAGGCAGGCATTTATTCCACTGAGCTATATCCCCAACCCATACTTTATCTATTCTTAACCTGAGCTGGCCTTATGAATTGCCTCAAGCTATAGAACCAGGCAAAAAGTAATTGTACTTATCAATTATATGCAGTTACATCAAATTTTGCTCTCTGGAGGAATTGGGCCATTACGTAAAGTTGTTCCATTAATGAGGTAGAAAGAAAAAAAAAAAACAGAGATCTTTAGCACTGTGAATTTATGGGTTGGAGCAAGGTTCTAAGATTCTAGACACCCCAAGAAAATGAAATGACAAATGTATTCAGTCCTATTTAATACCCATCAATAGCATGTGGAACACAGTTAAATTATCTGTGGAGTCTTAACCATACTGTAGATAAACAAAATAATTGCTTTTCTATTCGGTTCCCAGAACTATCTTGGTATGCATATACTTATGTCATTCTCTTCCTTTTCTTTTCTGCCTCCCACCCTGTCTTCTCCCTGTTTTCTCATTCCCTTCTTCCTTCCTTTTACCCACCCTGCTTTCTTTCCTTTCCTCCCCTCTGTCTTTCTCCGTGTCATAGGGAAAAACATCATTACAATAATTGGGTTATTTCATCAAGAAGCTAAACAATTCCTCGTCCTTCCCTCGAATGATATTTCTATATTATAAATGTTAATCATGAATCTACCTTAGGAGTTTTTCAAATAAAAAATGCATCGGCAGCAAGACTTTAAGGCTCAACAGAAACTACTTCGCTATGTGGGTTTTCGTGAAACATGTAAGAGCATCATAAGATCAATGAATACCTTTTTATAGTCAAATAATTGATCATTATTAATAGATATTCATAGAAGGAAAACTATAAGGTGAACAGAACAGAGTAAAGACAAGTAGAAATTTGACTTCTCGTCTCTTGTCTATTGGTTTTCAAATTGAGACATCTTAACTCACCTGACAGCTGACAAATGAGCGTGACTTTAGTATGCTAGTCATCATTTTATTTATTTACTTATATTTTGATGTATTTAGCACAGGGTCGGTAGGGTCTCACTACACAGACTGGGCTCGTGGGGATCCTCCTGTTTTCAGCCTCCCCAGCACTGGGGTTACACGTGTGCACCTCCAAGCCTAGTCTCAATCTCAGTCTCAGGGAACCCCAGACGTTGTGGCTGCCACTGCATTTTGGGATCAAACCCCAGCCTCTGTGCTGTCCAGCAGGGGCTACTAATCATTATTTTAGTGCAGCCCCAACTCACAAAATCTCTCTTCCTTTTCTCGAGGGAATACACAGTAAAATTTTATAGAGTGAATATTTTCATTCTGGAACAGTCAAGCGGTCATTTCAAAATCTACCTGAAGAAATATTTGCCAAATCATGGCGACAAGCACTAGAGTTGAAATTGGGGATTTATTCCCCAAACATCCACAATAATACCATTTAGCCCCTACCATAAGTTCAGGAGGCGCTGCAGCATGGAGAGAGCGTAAAAGGTAAGTGGCCACAGTTCTTGTCTTTACACAATAAGTTCTCTTGCCTCTACTATCATCCGAGTGAATAAACATCTTACCCCGTCATTCCTCCACTATGTGATTAAATATGCCCTATTGAAATTAATTTTCTACCTGAAATCCCTAAGTTAATTCTGATAACACTCTCCCACATATTTTTACTTGGTGATTCACTAATTTCATGTTTTATTCATTATAATGAGGAAGAAAGATAAAATAGCAATGAAACAATTTCATAACAGGTTAGAAGGCTGGTTACAATAATTAATATATTACATATTTCTGTGTTCATGACAGTTATTCAGAGGACAAAATACAGACATGAAATCTTGTCTGAACAATATTAGTACAAACTTTTATTCTCAAAGAACTATGGGAAAGTAGCTGTATATCTATTCTAGCTCTCTTGTGCGTGTACATATATTTATATGTATATATACACATCTATAAACATATATATAATGTACATATATGCCTTTTTTTCTATTTTATTTCACAACAAAATGTCACTTATTTACACTTTTGTGACGTTAGTAATAGATGACACTAGGTTGCCTAGCAACTGATAGCTAACCTTAACCAGACAGGAGAATGTTCATCTCGGGAGTGAGGTAGCTTGTTTGCTTTAGCCACGGGGCCAAGTCCCACCTAAACATATTTGATCCACTTCCCAGCTTCGTGGCTCCCAACATATCTCCCTTTTCCACTGTGTTTTGTCAGAGGTGATTCACTAATTTCAAACTTATTTTACTTAATAATTCTGAACTTTTTTTTTTTACTTTTTGGTATAAATACAACCATGAATATTCATCATTCATCAGTATTAATTTCTTAATTTTATTCTTTCTCCACAACAAAGGTGTTAGAACGAGAAAGTAAGTCAATAAAATTCTGGATTCTTACCTTCATTTGAGATCCAAATAACGTAGTATGTTGTTTCTTCAGGTTAAGAATTTGATAACACCTAGTGCTGATATAAATGAATAGTAAAGAATATTTGCACAATAAGAGAATTAGGTTGTATACCTTCTGGTATGTGTACTGTGTACTGTTGCATTTTATTAATATACTGTTTAAATAAGCATTTCAGAGGTCTTGTGTGGTCAGAATGATGCTTGATAGTGTACAAAGAGCATGAGTGAGAGAACAAACAACCCTTCTTCACAAGAAGATTAACTGATTCCTGGAAGATCAGTGGGGCAGAGGCTAGGAATAAGTACAGCTACCAAATAATCACCAGAGAAATCGCCAGATGGGTAGAGATTGAATGAAGAATTATCTTTGATGTCTATTGTTGGTTGAGTGGCAAGAAAGTATCGTGGGGATAGAGGCATTTCATCCAAGTTCTGATTCATGGAGCGCCACCCAGAGAGGAGGAAAGAGTGTGGCAGGTAGTGCAAAAATTTGAACTCTGGCTATAGTGATTGATATTACCAATATATATATATATATATATATATATATATATATATATATATATATATATATATATATATATAGCTAAGCACTACCAAAGCCTAACAAAGCACAGGGAAGTCAGTATCAAAAATATGCAAATAAAACAAAAACCATGTCATATCCTTTTGCTATGTGGAGGGAGCACCTTGCCTGTATTTCATAGAATCGGTTCTATATGAAATAATTTTTTTTAGAAAGAAGCAAAACCGAAGCATGAGGGTCAGGCAGACAGCTCAGAGGACTAAAGCAACTGTTTAAGCAGAGTGCTGCGACTAGGTTTCCATCCCAAGCCTGCTATACCAGCCCCGTCCCTGGGGCACATTGAGGTAGAGTTTGAAACTGGGCATTGTGGGCTGTGCCTGTAATCCCAGCATTTGGGAGGCATAAAAGAGGAGAATTACTATGAGTCAGACCTACATAGTGAGACCTTGCAGACCCTGTACTAAACACATAAAAATAAGTAAATAAATTGCTTGTAGGTAAATATTTAATAGCCATGAGCATTATCCTTCTGCTGCAGAATAATTTTAGTTTAAATGTCTGCATAACCTACATCTGCAGTAAATTGTTCATATTATTTTCAGCTTACATCAGATGCAGGACAGGAGAAGATATTCAATTATTTCTCTTATGAATTTGACTACTAGCATGAATGAATTTAAAGTTTTAAGTGGTCATATTTTCAACTGTAAAGAAATTTCTGTTTTTTTCTGTGTATATACATAATAAAAATAAAAAAAATATTTTTAGATATGTGAAAGAATGAATGCTTTGTTTTACTCCTAGTATAGTGACAGGTCTACCTTCTTTTGAAAATAATAATAGAAGCCTGTACTGATCCTTACACTCAAAGGATTCGGTAGTATATTTTCTCGTTTCCAAAAAGCTTTTCATTGGTTTCATTAACAGCTGAATGAGTTTTGTATTTTGCCTTTTGTTTGCTTTTTTTTTTAACATTAATTTTTTCAGTATATTTTAGTACTAATAATTATGAGGACATTACTAGTGCATTATCAATCACATTCACCGTAGGGAACTTGGACTTGTAGGTCATACAACTGGCTGCTTATTCCTCATGCCGCTTCTCTGCTACCAGCCTTTCTTCCCTAATTTATGAAAGAGTTCTATCTATATTTTACTTCTGTTCTTTAAGGAATTACTGCTTATTCTTTTTGGGAAACACAAATAGCATACACTCGGTATGTCCAGAGAGAAGAGAGAACCGCCCTTAGAGGTCTGAATTTCTCTGTTTCTGTCTCTCAGTCTCTATCTGTGTCTGTCTGTCTGTCTGTCTGTCTGTCTGTCTGTCTCTCTGCCTCTGCCTCCCTCTCTTTCTCTAGGAGGATGTGATCCTTTAACTGTAGTCAAAAAAATACTACAACTTCACTTCTCTAAAGCAAATTCTGTAAACATCTTTGTATATCTTGTATCATTTTTTTTACATAGGTAAATTAACCATTAAAAAGGTCTATCGAGGGCCAGGCGTGGTGGCGCACGCCTGTAATCCCAGCACTCGGGAGGCTGAGGCAGGAGGATTGGTGTGAGCTCGAGACCTGCCCTGGGCCACAAAAGTGAGCCCAAGGCCAGCCTGAACTGTATAGTGAGACCCTGTCTCAAAAAGACAAAAAAAAAAAAAAATAGGTCTATCAATAGCTTGACTGCTTCTGAAATACTTGTATGATTTTAGTCAAAAGGTCTAGAAGCAGAATAGGTGAGAGATAAATAAAAATGTATACGATTACATTTTTTTCAAGCTAGATCAAACAACCATTAAATTCAATTTGGTGTATGTTATCCTGTAAAATCAGAGTTGTTTGAGGATGATTAGTGTCTATACCATAATTTTCATACTCTGCATGATATATTTATCCTGAGAACTTTGAGCTCTGAGAAATTGATCCCGAGGATGAACTGAGTATCTATAAAATGAAAGATCTACATGTTTTCTCCATCCACAGTCCCTGTCCTCACCACCTGTCTATGTCCACCAGGGTGGTTTTTTTGTTAAAAGCTTTTCTTAGAAATGTCTAAAAAGCCATAACTCTTTCAGTGGAGGCCTGAGAGCTCGCTGTTTAACACAGCAATCATCATCATTACTAGAGTGAAAGATGAATGAAGGGTGAAGTCAACTTTCTGGCTCCGGTGAGAGCTGCTGAGACCTTCAGCACCCAAACTGATTTCTAGCTTCTATGACATACACACTGAGAAATACAGTACACGCAGTGCAGAAAGGGGAGGGGTGGCTTTAGTCACCTGCTGTCATTCCTTTCACCGGGTCCTTTTGTCTCATTTCATCCAGCCATCTCTCTGTCTCTTCTGCCATCCCTTGAATGCCATCCATAGTCAGGTCAACCCACTTATCGAGCCAACAGAATAGCTCCCTGTGCAAATTTGCAAACAGACACCTCTCTTGCTTGTGTATAAGGCTCTGCAGGCCCCACCACTTGAACTGGACAGTAACCAGTGTGTATGCACACATACATGGCCAATCTTTTCGATTTAGAAGTTTTTGCTTCCAATTTGGGCCTAAGGGTTCTTGACCTGTTTTGACAGATTTAAATTTTGCTTAGTCTTCCTCTGCTTTGTAATCCTTGCTAAGTACTTGGCTTTGATCTGGGATGTATATATCTATATCTATATCTATATCTATATCTATATCTATATCTATGTCTATATCTATGTCTATATGTATATCTATGGCTTCCACATGTTTCCATGTCTCAGGCTCCAACTTATGCACATTTTCCTGGGTGCCAAGATTCAATTTGTTCCAGGCCTCAATTTTATTCAGAAAATCTTTCATGAGCTCATTTTTAATAACAGTTCTGCAGTAAGGGTAAGCATTCCATGCTTTCTCATGTATATTCCACATTCCCTCTGGATTTGAACACATGTGGGTACCTTGCTCTGCAAGTGGTAGATCTTGTGTGTGTGCTGGCCCTTCTCTCCATCCTTCTCGTAGGGCTTGTTCACATTTGGAATGAAAGTGATCAGTAAAGAACTACATAAATGCTTAAAGTCAGAACCCTAGTCTCAAGCAGCTCTGTAACATAATGGCAACAGAAACGGAGAGCTAGGATCAATGATGTATAATGTGCCAAAGGAGAGTCACCTAGAGAGAAAACGTTCCCTCAGGCTTTCACAGAAAACAAGCTAGTCAAGAAATGGTCATGACTCATCCAACCGTCTGACATTGACCAAAGTTCTACAAAACATTATACATGGTTTCAAGGTGAATCCTGAGGGGATTTGACTGACCTTGTCAGATACAAAAGCTACATGTTTTGTTATATAGGCCTTGCTTAAACTCGGCCTTAACCACCCAGCAGAAAAGTTTAACCACAAGGCATAAAAGGTAAAGCCAGGTTAGTACGCTGAGCTATAAAAGGCTGAAGTCAACAGCTTCCAACATTGCCAGTTCTGCTGATAATCCACTACTATTATGGACTATTGGACTATATATACAACTACTTTCTGTTAGTTCAACTAGAAATATTTGTACCAGTATTGTTTAGAGAAGCTGGGGCTGGAGAGATAGCTCCATGGCACAAGCGCCTTCCTGGCAAGTGAAAGGCTGTGAGTTCAAACCCTGGTCTAGCCAAAAAAAAAAAAAAAGTTATTATGTCTGCATGTTGAACTCAGAACAACTACTATGAAGACCATAAGATGAACTGTATTAATTACTGTGGTTATCCTAATAACGTGTTTGGATACTGTCTCACTGTTATTTCACATTAAAAGCAATAAAAAAATGAAAATAAAAATGGTACAGAACTTGCAAGGCATAAAACCCAACTCATTATGCATTGAACAGTGGTAGTGGTGGTGGAACATTGTTTAGCTCAGTCTGATTGGTTGAATCACAAGATATAACAACAACATAGGTAAAAGCAAGTAATTTGTCAGTTAAGTGGTAGCTTCCATAAACGTGATAGAAATTATGTGTTCAATTAATGTCACTATTGTATATAAGTAGAGCAATGATTGTAATAAAAAAAAGAAAGAATGAATGAAAGAAAGAAAGAGCTAGCCAGGAGTGTGGAAGACAGATCTGAGTAGACAAATATTCAGGAAAAGTAGGTTTATGATCAGCTAGCACTTTATAAAAGCCACTTAAGCTTTCATGTTTTCTGTCCAAAAAGACATGAGAAAAAATACACTAAATTAATTGATATTTCAGATGCCTTTCAATACAAAATTTTCTAAGGTATCCCAAAGACAGTTAGGTAAATCAAATGCTTAGCCTTAATCATAGCCCCAGTAGAGCAACATATCTGCAAGAATTACTTCTGCAAGATTGTGGCTTTGAGTCAACTGTAGCAGCATAACAGAGCTACACACACCTGAGAGCATTTTCATCTTGGAGCCTACTTCTATGATAGCATGACAGTGAAAGCAACGTTCATGAGTTATTTTGAAGACAGAGAGTAGCTAAGCTCCGAAGAAAGGAAAATCTCTCCGTGCTGTGGAGCAAAGCTTCACGCTCCCAGCTACCGGTACTGACCCATTTTACCCTCTGGTGTAAAGAGATGGTCATGTCGCTCACCTCTGACCTCTGAGATGTGAGCAGAAATAAGTGAACCGGGATTTTAGCAAAGGGTTTAAATGTAGTAGGCGTAACCGACATAGCTCTTGTATCTTGGATCTCCTTTACTGGAAGCAAGATTTAGGGAAATGAAATAGTGGATGTTACAAATAAAAGCTATCAATTAGAGACTAGGAAGAGAACAAAGGGGAAACTGTGGACCATGATTGTTTTCCAGACATCTGTTTTAGAGAGTCAGTACACTTTTTTTTTTTTTTCTTTCATGGGACTATCTATCACTGGGTAAGAGATATTAGAATGTATTTTCTTTTATTTCTGTTACTTGCCATGGAATGCAGTCTGTTCCGTTGCAGTTCAAGAATGGAGACGGAGCTCACAACCGGAATAGTAATTCACATCTCAAAGTGTGGTAACAGTGGTGGTTGAGGATGCTGGGAGTGGATTTTGAGGTTTTCTGTAATTTACCTACAAACAAACTCTTGAACCCAGAGTTATGTATGAGTTGCGGCTCATACAACTTTAATAACATATACTACAATATTGTAAGAAGGCCGGGAGAGACAGCTTGGTGATCTAAGTGCTTGTCTGGCAAGTACAAGGACCCGGGTTCAATCCCCAACATCACATGTCTTGTCTTCCTGGGCCACCAAGCACTGAAGCTGGAATGGTGGCTCAGACCTGTAATCCCAGCACTGAGGAGGCTGAGACAGTAGGATCCCTGACTCCGAGCTGCATGGCGAGTCCCTGTATCAAAAACAACATCAAAATATATTTTGTAAGGATGTAAGGGAACTTTATTAATCTAACATTTATTAAAACTGTATATGAAACACTGCAAACCATCCTGCAGAACAAAAGAGAAATGTTGCGAGGTTAAGTTCATCTAAATTGTTGAATATACGAATGAAAAAAAAATTATTCATACTTATTTACCTATATGAAAAAAAAATCGCAAGTTACAGGCGGGAAAGGAACAACAGACCTAGGATATCGAAGACTGCTATAGAAGAAAAGAAAATAATTTCTACAGTGACACCATGAGGCTCGTGTGGGATTACTGTTCATGAAGCAATAATAACTGGTAAAAAAATAATTTTATTTTAACTTAACATCATGCCTTTATTTATTTATTTATTACATGGGAATTTTTTAGGGAGAGTAAAAATAGTAAATAAAACATTAGAAATGATACAGCTTTTCGCGAAACAAGACGACAGGCATTCAGCAATGTATATTACGTGGCCTATTGTTGTCTTCAAATTAGTTGTTCAGATGACCAGATCTAAACATGAAAAACTGGTCAAAAATTTAAAAGAAGAAAAACAATTAAGCACTAACTATTGTTTTCAAAAGACAAAGTATTCACTCTTATTTTCAGTAGAAATCAGACGACCAATTATTTTTAAGATGTTAGGGGGCCAGGGAGATGGCTCAGAGGCACAAGTGCCTGCCTGGCAAGTACAAGGTTGTGAGTTCAATCCCTGGTTTCGAAAAAAAAAAAAAAAAAAAAAAGATGTTTTAGTTGATTCTTTCTTTCTTTCTTTCTTTCTTTCTTTCTTTCTTTCTTTCTTTCTTTCTTTATTCATTTGGTACTAAGTCTTGCTATGCCACACTTGGACTCATAGGGATCCTCCTGTCTCAGCCTCCCCAAAGCTCAGATTACAGGCGTGCAACCACTAAGGCAGGGACTGGTGGTTGGCATGGAGCTCCCAGGTCCACTGCATGCAGTAGCAGATATCGAGCCTGGGTCCTTGCACTTGCCAGACAGGAGCTTCCACTGCTGAGCTATCTCCCTAGCCCTCAGTCATTAACGAACAATTGGGCTCCATTATCCAGCTGTCCTGCGTGTAGGCAAACGTTTTTCCCCTTCTCGCTTTCTTGTTCTCTGGTCCTTCGTTTTGTGAAAGGGAAAGAAACCATTCGAAGGGAAATAAAATTATTTTTGATAGACTTTCTGAAGATATTTCTGAGAATGTACATAGATGTTGCTTATGTAATGACTGAGCTAAAAAGGCAAATGTCTTCAGACTTAACAACTACCCCTCAAACCTATGGCCAGTCCTGCTATTGTAAGGTTCTGTATATAACCTCATTTTTATACAGTACATCATGTTTATATAGCATTGTAGCTTTTGCAGATTGTGTTGCATAGTACTATACTATATTTTATGTTCATATATATATATATATATATATATATATATATTTATGTATTTGGTACAAGATTTTACTACATAGTTCAGACTCAAAATTGTCCTCCTGTTTCAACCTCCCCAGCCCTGGGATTACAGGCATGTACCACCACACCTGATTCTGGTGGCCAGAGGGGCTCACCCGAGGTTCAGGGTCTGGCAAGGCATGTGGTACAGGGCACCTAACCTGGGTCCTTGCACTTGCCATGCAGGTGCTCATACAGCTGGGCTATCTCCCCAGCCCTGGACGCTTATATATTAGACTATATGTTATGAAAATAAAGGCCAAGTCATCAAATTGGAATTTCCTCTGACCATTTGTTTGCTCTGAATATTCTCATCCACATACCAGATACAATTCTTCATTTAGTCACCAATTCGCTCATTAACCCTGTCTCAGGAGTGTAACTAACTGGTCAAAGGAAAAGCGCTGGTAGCGTGTCATATTCTGAGCACATTTGCTAAGCGTGCTGTAGAAATAGACACAGCGTTCAGGAAAATACAAATATCCTCAAAATACATACTGCTTTCCTAACATCTGACCCTAGGAAAATGTAAGCCATCTGTCATTTTTACCTCAGTGTCCAAAACGTACATGCTTTGCCTGTTTTAATGGGGAAAGGAATGTTTGGAACTCTTAGGAGACCTGTTGCCCACATACGATGCACCAGAACTGCGAAACCAAGGGGCCAGAAAAGTTCATGGGCATAGTTTTTACTGAGTTCACTCTTCTAAGGAGTACTTGCTTCCAGTGGTTCCTGAGGTGATAATAAAAGGGAGTCCTTTGAAGTCTAATTTTCAGATATAAGCAAATTCACTAAAATGACATTATATTTGTAAGCTTTGGGCATGTAGAAGTGTTTGATATCAAACAGGCACACAAATTTTCTCAAGGGATTTATATAAAAACTTCTGAATGGTAGGTGGAAAAGTGAATGACTCATCATCATTGTTACTCGTGGCCCTTGGGTCTTTTTTTATGTTTTTAGTTTTTGTGCTATACTCCCATCTGTAAAACCGACACAGGAAGTACGTCATATGTCTTTCTGTCCTCCTAGTTATTTACTGGGGAACTGGGCTGAAGCTCCATGAACCACATGCCGCTCCAGTTATTTAAGTACAGACTGACCAAACATTACATTTTTTTCATTAATTTATAGAGCAGGAAATATAAAAATGACAATTTTATCAGATGTATTTTCTACACGACTGAGCTGTTGGAATGATGCCTGTGGAGGCTCTGCTCAGGGTAGCCAGTCTGCGCGCAAGTGGACCATCTGAGTGGCACTCGGGGCAAAATGTTAACTGGTTTTAATGCCATTTTCACTGTCGTGGATATTTGGCATTTCCGCTGATTTTTACAGAGTCAAGTAGGTTCATGGTTCTGTGATATCTTATTAGTAGTGTTTTATTTTCCCTGGTGACTCAAAATTACACATTCAAGGTGCAGCTTTCAGGCACAGCTGCTGTGGGATCAATGGAAGCTCAAACACTGGATGAAAGGCACGAAGATACTGGGAAAGGGCCGGGGAGGAAAGAGAGGCCTCGATGATTTATTGATTGGCTGAAGATTTTATCAGAATTGCGTCGGCTTTGCAGTCATGATTAGGGATGGCCACACTCTCTATCGCTCACCTAACATGAACTATCTTGGATTTTCTGAGGAATTATCATCCCTGCCTCTGCTACCATGAGAGGCCCAACATGGCAGGCATCCATCCAGGGTGATGCTTTTCGTTTGTTAGTGGCTTGCTGGCCGCTGTGTTACATGGTAAAGGTTATTAGGGAGCATGTCTTCTCTAGAAAGGAGATCACATTCATGGAACTCTGCTGATACTATGGTGTCTTATCCAGATTTCCTCATTCAATGATCGGTCTGTTTAATGACTATTCAAATTGAGGACCCACACTTGGGTTCTCAATTTGAATAGTCATTAAACTTTCTCTTCCCCTCTCCCCTCCTCTCCCCTCCCCTCCTCTGTCCTCTCCCCTCCTCTCCCCTCCCCTCCTCTGTCCTCTCCCCTCCTCTTCCCTCTCCCCTCCCTTCTCCCCTCCCTTCTCCCCTCCCCTCCTCCTCTCTCCCCTTCCCTTCCCTTCCCCTCTTTTCCCTTCCCTTTTTTATTCTTTCTAATATATTTCGTACAGGGTATACAGGGTCTACAGGGTCTCAGCACACAGACGGGACTCCCAGTGATCTTCCACTTTTCAGCCTCCCAAGTGATACGATTACAGAGGCATGCCACCATGCACAGTCTCATTTGAGTCTCGGTGTCCTCCGGAGCTGGGGCCAGCACCCAACCCTGCTATGTGAACTAATGATCTAGCATTGAAACTTATATTCCATTTTGTCTTACATTTCTATACATTTTATTTATAGGAACTCCATGCCCCTATGTAGGTATGTAGGTATGTATGTATGTATGTATGTATGTATGTATGTATTTACTTGTTTACTTTTTGTGTAGTATACCTGGTTTATGAACTTTTTTATTTTGGGGCTGAGAACATAGCTCAGCATCACGCTGGCTGCCTAACAAGAGTAAGGTCATGAGCTGAAGTCTTACAACCAAAAGACAAGGTATTATGCTTCTGCTGATTGCACTCTACAGTATAGCACTGTACTTTCATAATGCACGGTAAATTAGAGCACAGCATATAAAAGTTATGCAAATGAAAGCACAGTCACACGGTTGGAGTTTCCTCAGACCATTTTTGTGTTCTGAATATTGTCCTGTGGGCACTGTGCGCAGTTCCTCACTCGGGCAACCAATTCGTTTCTCAACCTCGTCTCAGGAACAGCACTTTGTTATGCAAGGAGAGAACAGTCTTTATCAAGTAAAGAAATAGTCACTCAATAAGAGCTATCAAGTGAGTTCATGACAATTAAACCAAGACTTGCACTCTTCCAACATTTATTATGATGAAAGAAACTGGTCCAGACAGGTCTAGGCCCAAAAGGAGCTCCCGGGCCCCTGATGCGTCTCTCCTCCGGCTTCTGCACACACCCCGCATTTCCACACCTTTAAGTTGCATTGCTCTGGTTTTGATTTTCCACCACACTGCCTCATTTCAGTGGAATGTGGAGTCCGTTCAGAGGCCAGACCATCATTGCTTAATCTCTAGGTGCTGAAAATGAATTTATCACCTGAACTTAGGCAAAGCAAAATAGAAAGACATTCCAAAATCTTAATTACAGGGAAGCATCCAGCACACCCAGCTAGAAATATCCTATTCTTAAAGAGTTGAGCCTTATTCTGAAGATGCTAAATTTAGGGTAGCTATGGCAATAATCAGAACAACAAATGAGCTCTTAGTTTGATAACTTCAATTGTCTCCAATATAGCACAAAGAAAATAATTAGAAATGTTAAGCACAGTAGGAAAACATTTTATGATGATTCTGGGGCTAATGGCTAGATCATGTGTCAGTTTAGTGTCTTTTTGTCTTCTCTCAGGGACAGCATCAATTACTTGTTTGCCTACTCTCTGTCTGAAGCGAAGATCTACTTTGGCTACTACCAATGAGGAAACTAGCTTTCATAGACTTATTTCTAAAATCTTACACCATGGCACATACAATCAGTGTACATATATTAAATTCAATAAATGATGGTATGGACAGTATTGTAGATTAGGTGACTGTATCTGTGTGTTTATTTCTATCCTATTCCATAATTCTTTGCTTTTTGACAGTACCATATGGGTTGAATTGTTATCACCTTGTTATATGTTTTGACATTAGGACCTATGAAAACTGTAAGGCTTCCTGTCTTACTATTCTTTCATAAAACTTTTTTTTCAAGCCTTTGTAGCTTCATAGGAATTTTCAAATTATTTTCCTATTTATGGCAGTGATGAATATTGAAATTTTGATAGAATTGACATAGACTCTACAAGTAGCTTTGAAAATGATAGACATGTGGATATCTTTCTACTTATGATTTTAACTTTTTAGGCTTATTTTGTCATTTTCAGTATGGAATGCTTTAAGTTTCTTAATTAACTTTATTCCTTGACATTTTGTTTGTTGAGGCTATTGTAAATCAGATTATATTTTCAGCTTCTCTTAAGGTGGTCTACTGTGTACTAGTGTATAGAAATATAATTCATTTTGTATGTAGATTTTACATCCTAAATGTTCAGTTATTTTCTTTGTTATCTCTGGGATCAACGAGATAGCTGAACGCTCTAAAATACCTGCTTAGGCAGGCACACTTAGGCAACAGCAGGGACTACGATTCAATCCCTGGCACCACATGCTGTACCAGACCTGCCCCAATGGTGGGCTGAGACAGCTGTAGTATAAATAAATGAATAAAATTAAAAAAAATTCTTTGTATTCTCTAACATACTTTTTTTCCCCTGTATCTTGTTAAGATTTTAAGGTTTTCCACAGAAGAGATCATGCCATGTGTGGACAAAGATAACTTCACTTCTTCCTTTCCGATTTGGGTATCTTCTTACAACTTTTTCTTGGCTAGCTGTTCTGTCTCAGATTTCTAATATTTTTTCTAATGTTTATTAGAAATGGCAAGATATACATATTAGAATGTTTAGATTTATACATAGAACAAAACCATACATTCGCTAACAAGAAATAGCTTTGTACCACTCTTGCTCCATAGCAAGCATTGGGCTGGAAAATTATAGGTCAACTATCTTTTTTGGATTCATTACTTTTTGGTGATAGTATTGCTCTATTGTAAGCATGAGAGGTCTAAAAGAAATCACTCACAAATTTGGGAAGGCCTAGGATTAGAATTTTCTGTGCCTTAATTCTAGAAGGACATTTAGTAATAGTCAAAATTTGTACCTATAATTTTCAGTAGAGAAATAGCAAAAATAAAGTTACATTTGCTTTTTGAATTTGAGATTGTTCCAACTTTCTACTTTTTTTCTTCTTACCAATTCTGCCTCATTGATCTGGGCTGAGTCAGAGACTTCAGTGAGTATATATTGTGATCACATCTAGTAAACTTCCTAACTCTGCTCTTCTTCGAACATAACATGAAATAGCAGCAAGGCTGATTCATGGGCCAGGGATGATCTGTGACTGTAATGGTGGAATTAGATGAGGTGGGAGAGTCAAGCCCTGCAAAAGGAAAAGCATAGAAATAAAAATTCAATGGAAGATGGACCTTTTGGCAGAAACTTAGGGGAGAAATCACTACCAGTGACTAAATATTACCATGCTAGGAAGTAAATAAGAAGAAATGAATGATAAAAATGCCTAAGAGCATTAAGTGAATCATAGGAACTTTACATTCAGGCCCAAGGTGTTCTTAAATGTTCACAAATGTCTCCCTGTGACATCCTACGAAGCTCTTCCTCCAATTACAAGGTAGTTTACACGTAACACGTGGCAACCTGAACTGCATACCTATCCTTAGAAGTATATTGTGAAGGTGTGAGGTTGTGTTTTTCGCATTGTGATAGAGATAGTATGATGGTCTTCTAATTTAGGAGGCTATCAGCAGTGGTCTGAGAAGAAATAATTTTGCATTTCTGGGCTACCTTTTCTCATTAAGTAAAATAAACTTTAAATATACGCTCATAAATTTGGTTCCAAAACTGCATTTTATTCTCTTTAGAGTAAGCATAATCCACATTCATGGAATTGGAAGAAGACGAAATGGCCCTCTGCATTGTGCGAATACAAGGTTGCAGGTGGTGTCCACCCAGAAGCCCACAGCATAGGAAGGAGGAACTTGAGCCCCGTAGTGTATTCAGTAATCAAATAAAAATAGTCAAAAAGATTTTTTGACACAAGGTGTTGCTACACAGTTCAGGGGAGGATTTGTGCTCACTGTTGTAGCCCCGAGGCTCGTCTTGAACTCATAGTTATCCTCCTACCTTAGCCTCCTGCATGCTAGGATTACAGGTGTGTGCCACCATGTCCAATTTCTCAAAAGGATAATTGGATCATTTGGGTAATTTAGAAATTTTAATAGAAGATTTTGTTCTCTTGTGCATATTTCTCTAATTTACTCTATTCTGTAATAATCTTTACTAGAATCTTCTGAAGAAGTTTTTCTGTAAAGCACACAGATATTTCATCTCTGTTCTGGAGAATTCCAATTTATTAAGGAATTTTATTTTTGTATTGTGTATTTTAAAACTCAAAAATTTTATAGAACTTACTTAATTCCTCTGTGACTGGTGTCAGGAGATAGTATTTTAGTTTTGAAATAAATACTATTAACTAAAGGGATACTTAATATTTGTGCAGCCTACTTTTTTGGAGGGGATCTCATACGACAGTATTTTTTTTTTTGTTTTTGTTTTTCTTATTTCAAAAAACCGAATAGTTTTTAGGTATGATTCACTTCAAAATAGAAACTTCTGGTATTTTTTTCAAACAACAGTGCTCACTATTATATAATAATCCTTCTATGTAAAGCAATAATTTTAATTAGCACAAGCTCATGCAAACACGTTTAAATAATGATTTCTCAAATTGCAGTACGAGAGCAATAAAGGACTCATTTGCTCATATCTGATGTGATATCATTAAATAGAATAAAGTAAAACAAGTCACTTATGCCACTCATGCCAACAGATTTCTTAGATATTAAAATATTTTAAAGAAACTCCAAGGCTCCTTCAACTCTGTTATTTTTGCCAAAATATTTATGCTTCCACAAAAGCTACACACAGAGTCAAATGAAAGTCTATTTTGAAAAGTCACTAAAATATTTTTGGAAAAGCTCTAATGAACTACTCAAAGTATGATATTGTTCTGAGATAACATATAAGAAATAAAAGATATAGGAAAATTATTTCAGGAAATATAGTGAAGTTTATTATAATTGTTTATAAAAGTTCTGTTCAAAATTAATATGTTAAGAAATTAGTGTTGAAATAAGCAAGAGACAACAGCTGTGAATTGAAAAGAATATGTAATAATTTTGAATTCATACCTATAAGACATTCACCTAATTTTAAGAAAATAAGTGTATATATCAATGAGATAGTTTAATTGTATTAAACACATCAAATCTAATTCCTACTGCTTGAGTGAACACACGAACTCGGTATTATCATAAAGTGTTAAACAAATGATAATAAAAATTCTCATAATTTTTTTTGAAAAGCAGGTTGCTAGGATATTTTTTTTTTAGGACCAGGCTTTGAACTCACAACCTTGCACTTGCAAGGTAGGCACTTGTGCCACAGAGCTATCTCAACGGCCCCTAGGAGTTCTTATTTTATGAACAATTTTTTTTAAAAAACAATCATAAACAAATAATAAAAGAATGATAATAGTACTCCATATACCATTATCTTCAAAGTAATTCAATAGTAAAGGCATAAACCAAATGACTTTTACTGAAACAAAATAGATAGTAACACAAAACTTTTCCATTGAACTAAAATAAACTAGCAATATAAGTGAAACAAATTAGCATATGTAGGGTTTTTCTTATTAATTTCTGTTATTTAGAATTAATTTCTGTGTTCCCACTATGTAACTGAGGATGGCCTTGACCTTACTATGTAGATCACCCTGAACTCTCCCTCCTAATCCTCCTGCCTTGGTCTCCTAAGTGTTGGGATCATACGCATGCACCACCATGCACTGCTTATATTCTTAAAATAGTAGAATATTTAATTCTCAAACCATTGAATGATTTTTATATTTTGCTTAGCAGCTTATTAGGATGCTTCCAGAAATTAATAAAAAAAATTTAAAAATCTATTGTTGAATATAATTATAAATATAAGTACACTCTAAAAGAGAAATGACCAAAAGACCATGGTCAACCCTCTTCTGTTTATTTTCCTAATTGTTTTTAATTTCTTTATACGTTCGATAAAGTTGACATTGGGAAGTGTAGAAAGTGGGTAGAGGGACCAGTGGGATGGCTCAGCAGTCTAAAGTGCCTGCTTAGGAAGCTTAGGTAACTCCACAGACTGTAGTTTGATCCCAGGCACCACATGCTGTGACAGGCCCACCCCCAGGGCAGGCTGAGTGGGCCATAAGAAAGAAAGAAGAAGAAGAAGAAGAAGAAGAAGAAGAAGAAGAAGAAGAAGAAGAAGAAGAAGAAGAAGAAGAAGAAGAAGAAGAAGAAGAAGAAAGAGAGAGAGAAAGAAAGAAAGAAAGAAAGAAGGAAAGAAAGAAAGAAAAAGAGGGTAGAGGTACTAGGTGATATCTCTCCTAAGTTCACTCACTCCCACAGAAAAGGGAATGTGTTAAACGGTGTGAGAAGACACTGATTTCTTCGAACTTGATTGAACTGTCAAGGTGGTCAGAAATCATTTGCTCAAATGTACTGTGAACCTTCACTTGATTTCTCTTTTATTGTTCCTATCACCTGCGGATTTGGCCTAACAACGTTATGAAGACTCACAGTTACCCTGCACAACGCTTCATAATATATATGGAAAAATCTTAATAATGTTTGGAGCTCGGGGGTTTGCACGAAACCGTGGGAAATTGCCTCTGAGACCATGGTGAAATTTGAACCTCATTTAGAGAGACCAGGGGGAAGAAAGACTACAGATCAAAGCAAATAGAATACAATATTTAAAATGGCAGGTCATCAACGAAGTTTTGAAAACGCAGTTAGCTCATCCACGCGTGCTGCGTTTACTCAATTTTGAAGGTCTGTTAGTAAGCCCAGCGCGCATCATATTATGCGTCTTTGTGTTTTCACTACTTGTCCAGCATACCAAGCAGCAGTAGTCTTTGAAAGACAAAGTCTGTTAAATACTTATAAAAGGAAACCAAGTTGAAGCTCGGGTCTGCCAAGCAGATATCAGTATTAATATTTAGCAGGAGATGAAGTTCAAGAAGACAGTGGAGTAAATGGAAAAGCAGTCCCATGCCCTGTCAACCTTATTTATTGTCTCGGTGCAGAGGACGTTCCCAATGATTCACTTCATGGAGGTAATATTTTAGATTGAATTCCAGAGTAGACTGGTTTTCTCTCTGACATTAACCACTGGAATGTGCAAGAGAACAAAAGCTTTAATTTAATGTTCTACACGATTCCACTGAATGCAAGTCTCCAAGTTTTTAAACTTGGGGTCAGATTGAAAGCTGATTATTTTATAAATAGGATTGAATTTAATAATTCCTAAGAAAAACTGGAAATGATCTCATAAAACCAAAGAATTTTGTCACTTCACTCATTCGAAGAGTCAACAGGGAGTGTTGCAGAGGTTAATTTTGCAAATATCGTAATGAGTTGTAGAGGTTAAAGGATTTGTTCAAGCTAACGAATCTAATTATGATATGTGTCCGGGAATCTTATAATTATTTTTTCTCCCAGATGATGAAACTTTCAAAATACTTATGAAATTTTTTTTAAAAAAGAACACTTTTATATAAGACTTAGAGATCCACTAAAATTGATTACATTTTTATGTAGGACTTTGTTGGAGGTACAGGGAGACTGAATGGCCAATAACTGGCTTAAGATAAAAAAAAATAGTGAAAAATCTGTGCTTCTCCAGATTAGTAGCAATGTACCTTAAATCTATAAACTGATATATTTATTATGTTAATATGCAGGTGAAAGAAAGAATAAAATCTGTATGGAATTTGTAGGTCCCACAGAGAATAAAATATAATTCAGTGAGTAACAGATGAAAGTAAGATTTCATGAGTCTTTATGAAAAAATCCACCATTTTGAAAATTGGAAATTACAGTTGAATAGAGCATAACATACTTATGCATGGTGATGGGGTCAGCACTGTTAGTTATGATATCTGTACTAACCTCTTCCTAGGGATATTGTTTCGTGAGAGTAATTGTGATCCACATTGAATGCTCTAATAATTCTAGAAATCATTTTGACAGTTCTTAAAAGCTAAGGAGAAAGCAAGAGCTTCCTGTAGGTAGACAGAAGACAGCCCAGATGGTAAACCGGCCTATTTAGTTTAAACTCCACAAGTAGCTGAGGCAAGAGGATCTCTGTGCTTTAGGAGTTCAAAGCCACACTGGGTAACACAGCAAGTCTCCACTTAGTTGGGGAAGAAGATGAAAACAGTTACTTGCGGGAAAAACTGAGTTGTAAAATCTTCCAACAAATAAAGTTCACTAAGAAGGAAAGGTAGAAGAGTGACAAGATTAAAAACAAGTGAACTCAGTCTGGTAAAATTCAATCAGATAAAGATTTTTAAGATGCAGATTTTTTTTGTGTATTTTGTACAGCGTCTCCAGTGGGAGGGTTGGCTGGATAAATACCCACCAATACGTATACTAGCAGAAAGTCACTAGCAGCAGTAACTGTAATCAGTCTTAGATGGTACTGGGTAAAACAAGATTATAAGAAAGAAAAGGAAAGCAACTGGAGTTTAAAACTACAGCAGATAGTACTGGAACTACGGATAGACATTATGTGCCAAAATGATGCCTGGAACGAAGTTAGCTCGTGATAAGAAGAAGAAGAGAAGAAGAAAGAGTGGGTCTGTGAGATGTAGAGGAAAGATAGAATCAAAAACAAAACAGAGAAGGAAACGAACAGTGAGAGCCCATTCAATGAGGAGCAGCTACATCTATTTCCTGTAGTATTTTTCTCCCTTTCATTTCAAAATGGGATCAAAATATGTAGCATTATGCAGTGTACAACGTTAACCATTTTAAATGGATGGATGTTTCTTCTTCCAAAATTGAAACTCTCTGTCCTTTAAACAATAATCCCCCTTCCCTCCTCCTATCTGTTCTCAACAACTGTCTTTTTGATTATTGTTTCTATGGTTTTGATTACTTTCAACCTAACTTCATAAGAGTAGAATCTGAGTGTTGGTGAAATTTTGGAGCCCTGTGGTTTTCTCGTGTCTGGCTCACTTTGGACCTTTACGACAAATTATACAAAAAGTAACGACTTTTTCGTTCTGCACAAAGAAGACTGGTGGGAGCCGCAGGAAGCCAGGAAATCGATCAAGAGTGTGTAGGTGGGACTGGGCCTCCCTGCCTGAAGCAGAAAGCTACCCTAGTGCTGAGAAAACCATACTGAGGAGAAAAACATCCTGTGTGGCTCAGGCCCGCTATCGGTTGCTGGGTAGCCTTGTGTCATGGGAGTCAAACTTTGTGGAAGTATAAATACAGGATCGCTTCTGTGTGCGTTGAGTCAGTCTCGCCCATCAGGCAGACTGGCGACCCTCCAGCCCAGCTTTTCGTCCTGTCCGTCTTTCTCATTCCTACCGCCGTGTCTCCCCGGGATTGAACTGCTCACAGTAATATCAACGGATCCCTACACTGACGGATCCCTACATTTGGCACCCGAACTGGGAAGCCAGTATGAGGTAAATGTGGGGGAGGGACCACTTCCAAGAATCGCGTAGCGGGGAACTAGAGTGGTTACAACCAGCAGTAATCCACACTGGTGTGCACTGGAGCTGGCTACTAGGTGTAAAACTTGGGAAAGGGACTCACTAGGGCCAGGAATAGGCTCACTAAGGCCAGACAGGTAATGAAGCACAAAGAGAGAGAAAAAAAAGATTAAAAAAGCATAACACATTCAGTTGCATTAAAGAAGGGATAAACAGTTTCAAGAACCATAGATACAGCTGAGTGTATATAGATGTATATAAACATGTTTGTTGTTTTTTGGGGGGTTGTATTTGTGCTACTTTCTAAGATTATCATAAAAGGGTGTGGAGAACCGTTTTAAAATCAAGTCCCAAACAGGACAAGGTGGGTAGAGTCAATGTACAGCAGGTAGAGCTTAATCCCTCTAGCTTTGCGCAATTATTGGACAAAAGAAAACATTCTTTTAAATTGGGAGCCACTGATTCCAAGCAGCACAGCGCTGCCAGGGCTAGGGGCACACACTGGGCTTCGGGAGGCTTCTGTGCTCTGCTCTTTGGCAAACCCAGCTGGGACTCCCCAGTCGCCTGCCGATCTGTTTGCCTCATCCAGCCACAGAGGTTGGTGCATATCACTAACCACAGTCCTGTGTGTCTAGTGCTACGTAGGGGGGGGGGGGTCATGGGTATGGCAGCCTGTGGACTTGGCATTGGCTATTCACTTTGCTGGCTTCGCAAATTTGTTAGGCTCAACATAGTGTTTATGGCTAATATCCGGAGAAAACAGAAACACCCAAGGGGTTTTATAGAGTCACAAGCCACAATCCTGACCAAGACAGCTCAAAAAAAAAAAAATAAATAAAATAAAAAATAAAATTAACTTGAGTCATAGATTTAAACTAAATCCCTATCCTTTAAAATCTTAAAATCATTTCTTTCCTGTTTTTTTTTTTCTTTCTTTCTTTCTTTTTTCTATGCAACATTAATAGGGAGGTGGGTCATGCCCACACACTGCACTCTATAGAATGATTGTGAGGACAATATGTAATATGTCAACTTTCAAAGAAAAAAAGGGGGAA